>OZ023215.1:12247039-12254539 GCA_963995525.1 Escarpia spicata | reverse complement strand
GCAGTTTCAGGATGTCACGGTAATTAGGGAACTAATAACTGTCTCTTTTAGACATTTTAAGCACAGTGATAGACAGGGCCCACAATCATTGCAGGTTAATGGAGGACGTGTACCAGGCACATCCATTTACCCAGCTAGGTGGCGTAGTGAATTTCGGCAGGCTAGGGGGACAGTACAGGCCCCGTTATTTGCATATATGGATGGGTTGCGCACGGAATTTGATTCTTCGCTAAAGAGTCTGCTTGAATTTTGCGATCTTGGGACCTGTACAGGCCCCGTTATTTGCATATGCACCGTCGGCAGCATTAAGGGGTGAGTCTGATGCACATATTAGAGCTGCAGATCGTGGGGCTTCAGACGCGTTCAGGAAATGTATTAGGGTAGCATGATTAGTTAGGGTACAGTGTTTCTAGAGGGCAGATACCCAGGTCTCCGACAGGGGCGGAGACTGCAACGGTATCTTAGCTAGATGGTAGCTTGAAAGATATACCTAAGTCTCTGACAGTGGCGGAGCTTGAAAAATATACCTAAGTCTCTGACAGTGGCTGAGACAGCAGTGGTATATCTTACTTGTATAGGGGGAGCAGTGTTTCTAGAAGTTAGCAGTAGGGATATGTCTCTGACAGGGGCGGAGGCAGCAGCGGTACATCTTACTTGTATAGGGGGAGCAGTGTTTCTAGAAGTTGGCAGTAGGATATGTCTCTGACAGGGGCGGAGGCAGCCGTGGTATATCTTACTTGTATAGGGGGAGCAGTGTTTCTATAATTTGGCAGTAGGGATATGTCTCTGACAGGGGCGGAGGCAGCCGAGGTATATCTTACTTGTATAGGGGGAGCAGTGTTTCTAGAAGTTAGCAGTAGGGATATGTCTCTGACAGGGGCGGAGGCAGCAGCGGTTGCTTAACTATATGGTAGCGTTAAGGTATACTTGCGTCTCTGACAGGGGCGGAGACAGCAGGGGTATCTTTCGTATGTGGCATATATTTATGAAATCGGTTTAATAGCTACATTCCAACGGTGGTGGTGTTGTTTTAGTGACATCAATGTCGGTAACAATGCGTGGCGTTTATTTGGTGGGGGTCGGTCACATTTGATTTTAGGTGACCTGGTGGCGGAGTGACCCCCACCGATACGGTGTCAATGGTAAATATAGTGTCGTGAGATAATTAGTACAGGTAGTTGGTAATACGTCTACGACTTGTAGGTAGTGGTTAGCAATACCATTGGGGCCGGCATGCTTGCTGTGAACATGTATTGATGTATTGATGTTGTAGTTTATGAGTTATGTAAACGACTAAAGCTAAATGTCATTAAGGTGGGCTATTTCAATATACACTTGTCTTGCATTGTTGCATTGCATAGGAGGATGTATGTGTCAGGGCCGCATACAAATATCCTGTGTGAAGTAGCAGTATAAGAGGGAAGGTGGTGTCCCCTAGCGGAGTAGGCCAACAGTAACCTGGTGGGCAATATAGAGAGCGGACTTACGTGTACGCGTACGATTACATAGCAGTAATTAGTCCTTGTAGTATGAACGGGCTCGTCTCAATGCGCCGTTCACGGAGATATTGATTGAACGGTTCTGCACGTGGTTGTCGCTTGACGAATCATTTACTTCATTTTGTGTTTTATTGTTGAATTTGTTATTGCTATTGGTTTATGGTCATTCAAGTTGTGATTTTTTCTCCCACCCTCCTCCCTGTACCACACTTGATGCATAATTGTATACAATGTAGATTCTTGGACACTTTTCCCTGTTATATAAGTACACAAGGTTTGGCCTAGGCTTTTCCCTCTTACTGGATCTCAGTAGTGTACTCAGGGTTTTTTAGTGCGGTAAATAAAGTAGGCTGCTAATGGTGCTAGGTGATCTGGTGGCGGAGTGACCCCCACCGATACGGTGTCAATGGTAAATATAGTGTCGTGAGATAGTTAGTACAGGTAGTTGGTAATACGTCTAGGACTTGTAGGTATTGGTTAGCAATACCATGGGGGCCGGCATGCTTGCTGTGAACATGTATTGATGAATTTATGTTGTAGTTTATGAGTTATGTAAACGAATAAAGCTAAATGTCATTAAGTTGGCTTATTTCAATCTATATACTTGTCTTGCATTGTTGCTTTGCATAGGAGGATGTCTGTGTCATGGACGCATACAGTATAATGTGTATGTGTTCCACAAGAGGGCGGAACTATACGTCGCACCGCCAGTTTTGTTGTACCTTCCCGAGCGTCTGCATTCAGTGTACTCACCTTGAGAGCGTCAATATATGTTCCTTTACCCAGAATCACATGCCCGAGCCAGGGGTGGTAATAGTGTGAACAGGAAGTTTACCGAATCAGTTGTGCATCAACCCACTTGTGTGTGTGTGTGTGTGTATATATATATGTATGTATGTATGTATGTACGTACGTACGCACGTATGTATGTGCATGTTTTGTATACAATTTCAACGTTTCCATCCCAGGCATCGACTTCACAAGGACGTTGCATCTTGTTCCGGCTGTAATCAAGGTTAGCTTGTTCGAAAAGTACAACTGTGTAATTGACAATGTGCGAACATTTGCTGGTGAGTATGAAGACGACCATTCCACATACATTGCGTTACGAGTTACACTGGGAAACAGAAGCAGACTGTGGCATTCCTAAAGACTCAGCTGCGCAACTAAGTGTTCTAGGTACAATAGAACCTGTTTTGAGCGAACGCCCCTTTTGCAAGGAGAGCAGGTATAGAAAACCAGAATATTTAGATGTAGAGGCCTACTCCGTCTGGCGGGCAACAGGGCATTATTAGTACAGTATATCCGCCAACTGTCCCGGAATTTCTGGAATTCTTCTTGATTTTGGGTGTATCTCCCGGTCTCCCGCAAAACGTACAGGCTAATCTCCAGGACTATTTCGCTTAAATCTCCAACAGCACACCCCCGTCTTACGATGTCACCATCCGCGAGAGCGCGATACCACGGAAGACATGCGGAACCGCTGAAGTTCTGGCATTAAATCCAACCTCCCTCCCCGTCTTCCGATGTCAAGATCCGAGACAACGCGGCACGGGAAGCATGCTCAACCTCTGATGAATCTCCAGGAATTCAAAAAAAATGTGGGCAGGTAGAGTACACTATATTATAGGTTAATATTATTATTGGACCAATGTTCCGTTGCTAAGGTATTCAGTAGTCATTACGCTCTTCAATGTGAACTTATTGTAGACCCTATAAGTGGAGTATCGGACATTCTGCGCGGTTGAAGACGAAGCCGACGTTACTGGCGATATCATTGCCATTACAAATGTTGCTTGATATTTCTGTTCAATTGAACTGCGCAGAATTGTGCTAGTTGCAAATCGATATCGTTTTTAAAAATACAAAATATGAAATAAGACAACGCGGAGATTGTCTCAAAATGTACGAAGATGTCTATATAAAATGTTGTTGACTAAAACTGTATTAGTAATGTTCACGATAGCAACTAATTAGATCAACAATGAGACAACTGCAACAATATTATACAGTCGACTGTGCAGTCGTAAATAATGTTTGTCTTTAGGTATGCGATGTATCTAACGGGACGTCTTAATTGATAACAGTTTTAAAGTGTATCTGTAATATTGACCTTATCAATTACTATAAAACAGGGTGAGGGATTTTGCATGTAGACGCGTCCATATATATATATATATAATATTATATATATATATATATATATATCTTGATATTGTTTGAAAGCTTACACTTTCTGCTATTCAAATATATATAAGTGGTTTCCTGATAATCATTCCTAAAATAAACTATAAACGGACTTACAACCGTGCCGATTCCAGTGTCTTAGACACTGCAAACGGTGTTGGTTCGTTGACACAGTTCACCAGTCTGCCGATTGAGGCACCATTATCTGATTTCATGATATAAGTCCCACTCACTTTCAAACGGCGGCTAAAATGACATAATCGAAGAAGGCGTGACGTCACAATCACGTTTATCAACAAACTAACGCAATGCATTTTGACCAGTAATCTCCGTTGGTTGGCGTGACGTTATTGTGACGTCACGCCGACGTAGAGCTATATCGGTTTCGCTGCCATAAAAGCAGGTCAGTTTAGCCGCAGTTTAAAAGTGGCTGAAGCTTATTACATGAAATCAATAAATGGTGAAGTGCGCATGTCTGAGTCTATGCAAATTAGGAAAACAGCGCCGCAATCGGAAGATTAGTATACTGAATACCTGCCGCCAACATCTTTCTGAACGGTACAGAATACCGAAAAAGGCACGATTGTAGGTCCGTTTATAGGTGTTGTAAGAACGATTACCGGGAAGTACAGTACGTCGCCGCTAGGATAACAGAAAGTGCATCCTTTCAAATGATACCAATATCGTCGGGATAGGACGAGCCGTGAGGGTGCTAGTGACCGTAGAATTTCATGTTTTAGACGTGTTTGGAGTTGTTCATTTTTCGCTCGCTTATCTATTTTTGATATATGTTTGTGTGTGAGTGATATGTGCGTGCGTGCGTGCGTGCGTGCATGCATGCATGCATGCATGTATGTATGTATGTATGTATGTATGTATGTATGTATGTATGTACGTACGTATGTATCTACGTACGTACGTACGTACGTATGTATGTATGTATGTATGTATGTATGTATGTATGTATGTATGTATGCATGCATGTATGTATGCATATGTATGTATGTATGTATGTATGTATGTATGTATGCGTGTACGTGTGTACGTATGTATGTATGTATGTATGTATGTATGTATGTATGTATGTATGTATGTATGTATGTATGTATGTATGCATGTATGTATGTACGTATCTATGTATATTGTTTTGTATGTCCGAACATATCTCCACCAGTTTCGCATGTAGGTATGTGACAGAAATTGTGTAGGTGTGCATATTGTGGTGGTTCGCAGATTTAGGGTTCAGTTGCGCCCAAGATCACCTTTCCACGATGGGAAGGTGATCTTGGGCGCAAATTGAACGTCAGCGCTGCCTGTTGCAGATCGCGTCAGCATTCAAATGGCCGGCGTGGCGAGCGCGAGTTATGTTTGGCAGGGTTGCCAAGCAACAAACGCCATCGTGGCGTTATACATAGTAAGATTGTAGCTATCCATGGTTATAGAAAATGTGTTTCATATAGTGACGGCTAGAATACATTATTAGTTTTCTGTTCTTGCCGTGTAGCGCCGGGGTAGTTAAGCTAGTTGGTACAATAAAATAGCATTAACTAAAATAAAGAAGCAGCAGAAACCGATTCAAGTTTTGAAAATCATGTTTTGTTTAATTTAATTCAGTTTCATAATATGAAACATTTCTCAGAGATAGACTGCATAGCATTTCGTTAGCAATCAATATTCGAGTACATGAAGTCTTCGTTGCAATGAGCGAATCCTCTCTTGTCACACGTGCACTTGCAGCAGACGGGTCCGCAGTCCCACGGAGGCAGAATCGGTGACACGAAACAGCAGCACGCGCCGTACTTGCACTGCACGTGACACGACGTCGCTGCAACCGCAGATAGACGGTAAACGACCGACCGACCGACCGACCGACCGACCGACCGACCGACCGACCGACCGACCGACCGAACGAACGAACAAACGAACGAACGAACGAACAAACGAATGACCAATAAACAAACTATCTATTCAATCGAAATAAACCAATAAACAAACTAGTATACAATCGAAATAATTGAACTAGTACAATTGTACAATTTGACGCATCATTACTCACAAATTGCGAACGTAGCCTGGTTACATCTAATGTGTGACACGAACAGATATTTATATATTCTATGATGATACATATTTTAATATGTTCATGACTTGTTGCCACATACATGTTGATTAATTTTTCTGCAACATGTTTGCTATATTTATGAATTGTGCACAGTTTTCACGTGGTTGATTAATCAAGTGCAGTACTTACGACATTTCTCATCGACTGAAGTAAAAGAAAACAAAGCGACCATTAATAACACAATGACGAATTGTCGGATGTAGCTTTGGGGAGACACAAAATAGGGGAATGTGGGGAGAGAAGAACAAAGATTTGGACGGAGCGATGATGAGAATTTTTGCCACATGACAGAAGAGACAGGTAAGGGAAATGGGGTAAAAAGAATGTAAAGATGTAATTCATAGATCATGAGACAACAAAACGATATTTGCTTTGTGTACAGAGTATAACGTGATAAAGAAGTACGAGAGAGAGAGAGTGTGTGTGGTGGTGGCGTGCATCCGTGCGTGCGTGTGTGTGTGTGTGTGTGTACGCGCGCGTGTCTACGTGTGTGTATGCGTGTATTCGCGCGCGCATGTGTGCGGTTAGATGCGTGGGTGCATGGGTGGGTGCGAGGGTGCGAGGGTGGGTGCGTGGGTACGTACGTCCGTACGTACATGCGTACATTCATGTGTATGTTTGTGTGTAAGCTATTATTCATTGATTATTCATTTGAAATCGTAATAGTTACTCTTGCATTATTTAAATTATGCGATACAAATAATCAACTTTCTTCATTTTTCCAATGCAGAAATAATATATCCAACTTACCGGGCTTGACATCAGCGTCACCCTGCAGTCAAAGACAATATTTCAAATTCTACTATTTGAAACATTTCCATCAACATATTAACGATTTCCCACATCCACATTAAATGTTGCATGGTTTTGTTATACCCCCCCATATACGGCATAATATATTCCAATAGTGTGATAGAACATATCGAATATGAACATTATTAAGTTCATCCAACAATAAAGCTTACATTTTAATAGTTTTAATAAATCGATAATTGACGTTTGCCTTTTTTGGAATTCGCCAAAACTATTGTTGTAGTATACATTTAAATATTCACAAACATTTATTAATATGTTTATAAACAAATACCATACGTTACACGTCATTCATTGGTATGAATATTGCATCACAAAATAGGTTTGGTATTTTTTTCAAACTAATTAGCTTTTTACACTTGTTGAATAATCTGTTGTTTTCCCAAAAGGTAAAATAAAAACGGTTTGTACTTACGTCAATGCTGGCATCTGACACCGACATGGCCCAACACAAGAAGACAACCAATTAACAACAGTGTAGTCTTCATCCTGTTGGTAAGAAATATTTACAATTAAATTGTTTTATAATCGGAAATAAGGTTGATCATTCAGATAGTCAAATTCCGAATGCTACACATTTCGACGGAAAATGTGTAGTGTGATTACGCTCTACATAAATATACACCTTTCTTACTTAGTGACACAGACGCACGTCGCTTTAGAGTAGGTTTCTCAGAAGAAAGGTCGTCTCTTTTCAAGGTCTGTTGAGGAACTGTCAAGTTGCTTCGGTTTACTCACCTGTTTGAGGTGGAGAGTTGACGTCATGAATATATTACAAAACACGTGATGTACAGGTAATAAGCAGCACTTCAGATGCGCTATTCGCACACACCTTTGCTGGTGTAAGCGCACACGTGGTCACGGTATAAATAGGTAGTC
>OZ023215.1:12236361-12246839 GCA_963995525.1 Escarpia spicata | reverse complement strand
CGAGAGCGAGAGCGAGAGGAAGGACATTACATTGGAACTTAGAGCCGATCTCACTTCTTCTTTAGTATTATCATCATCTTCTGGCAAATAAGTGCATAGTGCCTTTCTGGAACGTTGTCGCACTGGAGTGATTGGACATATATACTGTGGATGGTGATTATATACTACATGGAAGTGGTTCAGGTTAAAATTAATTAAAACAGGTTTACATCTGGAGAAAAACAGAGTTACATCGTAGGGATGCCTATAACAGAGATACAAGTGTTAAGTGCCTAAACGTTCAGAGTGGCCAATCTTCCCTTGAAGTTGTCTAGTGCAGCAAGTTCCATAGGCGGGTACCAGCTAGAAAGAAGGAATGCTTAAACACGTCAGTCCCGCAGTAGGGGATGTGACAGCGCAGGTTGTGGCCTCTTGTTGCCAGTGTAGATGGACGAAGAAACGTGGCTGCTCATAGGCCTATGTCACCATGGGAATACTTCATAATGTTATGCGTTTGACGGACAGGCCAGTTTTTTGTTCAATTTGGCACGCTCTTCTTCATATACCGTATCTGGTAGCTGTCTTCGCTATCCTGCCCTATGTAGAACCTCTTGAATTGTTGCAGTTGTTGTGTAGCTATACAGAAACGTTGTTGAGACATAGAAACTGTAACCAATAAATGGAATATGAAAGGAACGTCGATTTGTAAGCGTGTAATTTTATGACCATGAAAGGTATAATTTGAGACCGTTAAGTTGTAAAGGTAAAGTTGTAAAGTCCTAGGGTTGCTCCACTGCTGCGTTAATGGTAGATCGTAATCGACACCATTACGCCACTTATTCAAATTAAAGACCTCTTTGGCAGATAAACCCCCTGCTTGGGTTGATTACTTTATTACATTAAATGGCATGCTTTCGACGTAGAGCATTTATAACCATTTTAACGCGAATGTATTATAATTTTTATTGATAAGCTGTGTATTGTGTGAGTGGCTGTGAAGATACAAAACGCAAGCCAATATTCGTCACTGTCGCATACGTTTTGCCTGACTCCAGGACAACCATATATGCACACACGAACGCACACACGCACACGTTATCAATAATTACTTTAAACAGCGCGGAATGCCACTACAAATGACAAAATCATTAACAATCCGAACTACCCTTTCTAAACACCGCGGACAGGCATGATAAAGGTTATTGCAGGACAGTCACATACGCACGCACGCACGCACGCATGCACGGAAGCACGCGCGCACACACACATACACACATATGCAGGCATTAGATATATTGTCATCAGTTGTGAACTGGATTCTGTTATGAACGAACATAAAACATCGTTCCACATTAGAATTGCGTGTTTAAAAAAACACACCACACTAACTGGCTGACACGAATGTAATGTAGTAGACGCTATTATTGTTGTACCATTTTGCTCCGTATGTTTCAAACAAAATGTCTGACCTGTAACAAAAACGAGAGAGAACCCGGGTTCGAATCCTGTGCGGCGGTGTCGAACCATCGACAAGTTCGTTAGCTCTACATTGCTTCAGTTCACTCAGCTGTATGAATGAGTACCTGGCTATAGACAGTGGTGGATATTTGTGTACGTATAGTCTTCGCGCATTAATTGCAGCTGGATGCTTCCTAGAGAAGTCGAGATTGTGTTCGATTGAACAGGTCTGCCAGGGAGTAAAATGTAAAGTGCTTTGAGCAGTCCTGAGGACTGGATACTGCGTTATAAAAGAACCTACCTTTACAATAATGTATCGGAAATTTGTCCTGCTAATATGACCACCTTGCTATTCGCGTCACTTTAGCCAAGGTCTGAAGGTGACCTTAATAGTGAGGTTCCACTATTTACGTATTGAAACTTTCAATTATTCAATCACCAGCATGGTTAGCTAGTTACTTTTAATTACAATAGTGGTTTGTGAATAATTTGTCTTAATTACATGTTTGTTCCATGTAACGTCAGAGAAAAAGAAACCATCGTTACGTACCTATGTGCAATACATACTAGTCTGGTGTATATTCTGTGTGCACTTCAAAGTATGCCATTATTCGGGACGTCGGAGTTTAGGAGGCTGAATATATCATTAATTAATATATGATTTGATGTGATCAGTAATTATTATCATGTATTTAATCATGCCATTTCTATATCAAATTGCATCTTTGCAAATTGCGTGCAGTTGTAATTGTAATTGTGCGAGACGATTACGTGTGCTACTACGCCATCGTCGAATATGATTATAGCGGAACGAATATCTCACAGCATTTGTACCATTTGTATCCTTATGTCACCCTCCTAATCACTGACATTAGCCAATCAAAACTTGGAGTCTAACGTTGGTGGTTATATTCTCTTGATCTCTATTGCTGTAGTCTCTATTCGGGTTTAGCACAATTGAAGTTTGATTACCGCGCCATGTCGTAACATAATAGCTTTGTTCATAATTCATTATGTGTGATTGTGTTATCAGAATGGCACAGCTGTATTGCACAGAACATGTGAAACACGTGTGCCATACATATCTTTACATTACTTAGTTACGCTGTGTAGCTTCACTTGTGGCTACACAATATTGTTTTGGTGATTGTCGTAATAAAGTACGATCAGTACTGGTCAAAGAAGAGACGTGTGTCGACCAGCGCCGGTGATCATTGTTGTTTTGGTCGAAAAGGCAGGTAAAACAATGCTGAAAATAAAACGTCTCCATATACATACCTTAACATATACGACTTCACGTTAAGACCGACCGCTGTGCAAACACGTGCTTAGTCCCTACATGTGTTCTTGTAAAGTGCAATAAATCATCACGCGTGACCTGCGTGACCTGATTGTATGAATACGTCTAAGATATATCGCAATTTATTTACGATGACCTTAACAACGTCACCGGTGGGTACAGAGCGGCCACATACAGCCAGCGTCATTTGTAGAATGCAAATAAAGTATGAATATTTAAATATTTAAATCAGCCATGGACCACGTCATGTAAGTCCAACAAGGGAGTGTTGTGTGTCTATAAGAATCGTTGCAAGATCAGCGTATTCTTTGACGTGATCTGAGACCTTTACTACGTTTTGAAAAGTCTCTGTTGCATTTTTAAAGCTGTGTGAGTATAAATAAATACACATAAGGAAATTGGTTCGATTACTAGACGTAATATTATGTTGTATGTTTTGTTTGTTTCACTGATACGATCGTTCACATCGTTTACGTACACAAGAGTTGCGCATCTTTTGAATTTTATGCGTGCGAGGATGCGATTATTAAGCATAATCAGTACACCTGGTCCATTGTGTGTTTCCGTTTATTGTCGGAGCGCGGTGGCTCGGTATCTAGAACGGCTGATTCTTTTTAGAGTGGACCGATGTTTGAATTATCTTGCTTGGCACTTTAGTTCACTCTGTGTGTTTTTCAGTTCACTCAGCTGTATTTAAACGAGTATCTAGCTGCAGGCAGTGGGCATAGTCTTTTTCCGTGCCGTAATAACATCGTGGCGGAATGTCTTCAATAGAAGTCGTGTTGGCGTTCGAATGAACAGGTTCTGATTTATCTTCTTTTTTCAGCACCATGAAGACTCTGTTGGTCGTGGCTGTTGTTCTGCTGGTGTGCACGTTGCTGCCGTGTCAGCCTGCTGTAGCCTCTGAAGTAAGTAGAACCATGAGCTTTGTACAACATCCTTAGTTTTTAAAATGCCAGCGTCAAGAATCCCAGATTTGTATAATTAAAATCCTTTCTTTTGTAAGAAGGCACCGTCGGCTGCAGGACAGTCAAACGTGAATGCATTTTCGGTATACTGTCAATGTTCCAAAGTTTAATATACTCTCGCTGCTACGGAAACGGACAAAACAAATCCATTTTTCTGTACCGACCGTTATTATGACAATAATCAATTGCGAAATTTTACTTGATAACCAGTTATGCTAAATGAAATTAGATAATCACATATGCAAAGAATAATGACAATTTAGCCTGTCCAACTCAGTGTGCAGTTTTAAGAATGAGCATAAAACAAATTATACTCACTCTTTATTATAACTTGATTTAGTATATACATGTCGTGGTATTGTACAACATTGCAACATTAATGTAGCTAATGTAAGTTTTTATTAATGATCTAGAACAATTGATAACAGTTATATTTATATTACACAGTGTTATTGCGAAGGTAAGTACATACTGTTGATTTACAGTACTGACATGTTCGTTTGTAAGCAAAATGTGCCATATGAACTTAACGAAGATCCGTTCTTAGAAAACAAGCCCAGTCGTGGCATTTTGCATGCATTATTTATTGACACGAATATTAACTTGTATTTAAAGGACACATTTGTACATATGCACCTTTCCATTGCCTCTATTTAATTTTGCACTCTTGGATATTTCAGGCGGATTCCTTGGCGACCTCGGGTAAGTCCAATATGTCACATCACCCATACGCAATGTATCAATGGTCTTTAACTCTCGATCATTCGCACATACCCTTTCAAGATATTGGTTTATGCCGACTTTCCATCATTTTTGACACATACACAAAACCGGCAACATTACAGTGACATTTGTTTCGCGAATGCAAGTAGGTGTCTTTCGTTGCAAGACCATAGCAGTCTTACCGACGTTTTCGAGAGCAGTGATATTTATTTACAGTGGAATATCGTTAATACGTATCTAAATAATAAGGAAACCTTGGCATTTGGATATAATTTCACAGAAACGAAATTTGCAAGAGCAAATGCACATCGTTTTGTGCATGATTCGACTATCCGGAAAACTCGTTAATACGGGTAGTTAATCTGAGACGAAACTGATACTGGAGGATGCCGTTGTTCATGATATCAGTTATAATAACATGTTATGTAAACATATGTGTTTTCATTACTGGTAACATTAATTTTACCTTCTGTCCTTTTCAGATGATATTCTCTGCCGTGAGTATCATTATCTACCATTATTAGTGAGACGACTGGTATCTAAACTATTGATCTCAATGTGTACTGCACAATTATATACGTATGAGGTGACATCCATTTTTATATTATGTTGGTATTATTATTTGATGAGTAACATGGTAGTTTTCGATGTTTCTAGTTAGGCACATTCTTTGAAATATATCCTATGGTTATATATATATATACATAATATTATGTGTGTGTGCGTGCGTGCGTGCGTGCGTGTGTGTGAATGCGTGTGTATGAGTGTAAGTGTGAGTGTGTGTATGTATGTATGTATGTATGTATATATGTATGTATGTGTGTCTATGTTCGTATTAATTGATCTACGCATTTACTTGATGATTACACCAAACAGTCCGTTGTGCAATAGTTGACGTTGAACATTTCAGCGCGATCATGCTTCAAGCAATGCAAGTATGGCTTCTGTTGCTGCGCCGTGCAGGGTCCGATCCCCTACAGGTGTGGCCCCACGTGCTGCTTCTGCAAGTGTGACTCGAAAGGGTTCGCTCACTGCAACGAAGAGTTCCTGTACAACACTAGATGCTGAACGCTGAGCACGAGAGTGCAGCGTTGGCAATCTGTTGTTATGTTGGTGTCATTTTATTATCTGTGTTGACGCGAATAAAGTGTGCTTAAACATTTGGCTTTTTTTGAAATGGTAATATTATGTATTATTATGGTTATTGAAAACAAATCAATTCCGTATCTTAGCACTTATCACTCTCTATGCACTATACGTCTACACACACACATACACGCGCGCGCGCACGCACACATACACGTACGCACGCACACATAAGCACGCACATACACACACTTCCACGCCCGCACGCACGGGTCGGACGGACGGATGCACACGCACATGCATAACCGCACACGCACACACACGCACGCACGCACACACACACACACACACACACACACACACACACACACACACACACACACACACACTTGCTACCTATCTCTGTTCGAACTCTACCCGGTCACTACCTGGCGGCTGAGGTTGACACTTAAACCCCACATCCATAGCGATGAATCACTGATCGATCGTGTTTGTGTACATGTGTATACAACACTACCTTTCAAGGTGCTGCACGTGTTCGGTTGTAAGAATAGCAATACACGTGTCAACCACTGTGAACTCGTATGAGGACGAAGAGTAACAATTTACGTGACAGAAATGCTCGATTTCACTGGTGGTAACCACGTACGTACCTTTCTGGATCGAACAATGTTACTTTGTAAATCGCTACAATACAGATCGATTTAAACAAACGTGACTGCAACCAAAACTATCATAAAAAGAGGAATTCAAGTGATCAGCGAGTGTTAATTACAGTGGATGGGTAAATTGAAACACACATTGAACCTGTCATTCAAACTGTAATGTGCAAATGTAAATGCAAAATATAAATTTGGTTTACACATTAAGCATCCATGGCATGGTATTCCATGTTAAAAGTCTGACTAATGTTTAAATCTATGCTGTTTTCTGGTACACAAAAATGATGCAAAGTTATATTCCAATAACATTAAATAATTACTAACCATATATTCGACAAATCAACACTCAACATAAAAATGCTTGTTCTTGTAGTTCAGAAGAATGATAGAATATGTCCTTATAGATGACATTTCACATCTGATTACACGGGGTGTGGAATGTGTGTATCTGATAGCATCCACAATTTACAAATAAAGTGTTTCATATAAACAAATTATTAGATATTCATCTCAAGTGATTGGGTAAGTGCCATGCAACATAATTGTAACTGTAAAGCCGCAACGTTGGTGTTTTTGACTGCGGGCAAGAAAGGGGTCTCTCCAACTGGCACCGATAAACCTACAATCCTTCCTGTTATGAACTGAATATTGGACAATTTGATCTCATGATAGACGCCAAGTCACCCGACTCGTATACGTGATGACTACCGTGGCATGGGGCTGGAGGGCAGTGGGCGGGAAATTTTCGGCCACGTGGTGTCATTAGAATACGTCAAGTTGATCTGAAGTACGCCGAGGTGAAGGTCGATTCTTATAAAATGCGTAGGATTGTTCAAAGCGTATTTCACCTGTTCATTCAAACACCATCTCGACTTCCCCGGGAAACTTTCAGCGTCATTGCAATTATTGTACACTTACTATTCGTATAATACTGTATTTACATTAATATTTTGTTTGTATTGCATATGACATGTGGTAAACGTGCGCACAATATTAGTCCTAGTAAAATTTACTTGCAGTAACCGTAGGATTGATATGTTAAATAATTTTTCTTGGTGTGAGTGTTTATATTGTTGAGTGTGTTTGTATTTGTTCTCGTAGTTCACCTAAATCGAGGCTATATGTTTTTCATTTTGTAATGTAAAGTTTTAACAACACTAGAATACATATTTTGAAGGTAGACTTCCCTCCAAATTGTATTTAATAAGCCCGAAACACCAATCGTAGATTGACCGGTGCGTCCGCGAAACGTTAATGGTGTAAACAAAACATTCAAATCGTAAAGAGCCACTTGGCACTTATTGTGGAGGCAGGCGCACCTATCCGCAAGATTCTTTGACGTCGGTTTGTTCATACACGCCAGATTTTGGACGAAGTGGAATTGAATAAGCGTGGCGAAGGTGATGTCGAATGACAGAAGTAAGAAGGTCGCTCTCACAAGATTGCTCTCAAAAGCAATAAAAGCTCCGGATGGCGATCGGACGTGGACAACTGAGTCATCGACTTCTCGAGAATCTCACGTTGTTAACTTAAGTGTGACCCGCCCATGTCCCAACACAGCAAAGTCACGTTCTGACTGTTAAGCATACCAAATATAACCACCTTATTTCAATAACAAGATGGATCTGCTTTCCACGAAACCATCAATTAACGTTTAACCTGCATTAAAGACTGATCATAAAACCGTACACACGGCCAAATCAGCTTGAATGTCTTTGAATGTATACAGTTTTACTGCCATGTAGACCATTGATTCGGGAAGGGAGTTTAGATGAAGGCGCCTGCAGACATTATTTATTGCTCCGAACAGCGCCGATCAGTTGTGAACGTTCCACATAACTTGCTTTAAAGCTACATAAATCTGTTTCACAATTACGTCACAGCAAACGTAATTTTACCCTCCGGAAAACTCTTTTCTACGTCTGCGTGTGTGTATCGCCATTCCGAGGAGAGTTTGTATAATCTGCCCTTGTGAGATATTTGTTGATATGTTACATACAGTTTGTTTTTAAATATGTTAATGGTGCTATTCATTTATTCTTCTGTGCCATTGGTTACTTTCTTATACCATATATACGTCCTTAGGCCAACTAATACGTCGAGACTGTCCTTCGTCTTTCATGTCTTCTTTCCCCCTTGTTCCCTTATGTGGTTTGTGTCAACATCAATCGGGGTCTGTTGTCGCTTGTTTATCATTGGCTCCATCTTTCTCGATCCTCTGCGATGGTCTTGTATTGTCGGATCTTCGTATCTGCCTTTTAAATATCTAGCTTTACTCTCTCTCTCTCTCTCTCTCTCTCTCTCTCTCTCTCTCTCTCTCTCTCTCTCTCTCTCTCTCTCTCTCTCTCTCTCTCTCTCTCTCTCTCTCTCTCTCTCTCTCTCTCTCTCTCTCTCTCTCTCTCTCTCTCTCTCTCTCTCTCTCTCTCTCTCTCTCTCTCTCTCTCTCTCTCTCTCTCTCTCTCTCTCTCTCTCTCTCTCTCTCTCTCTCTCTCTCTCTCTCTCTCTCTCTCTCTCTCTCTCTCTCTCTCTCTTCTTCTTCTTCTTCTTTTTCTTTATTCTTGTTCTTGTTCTTGTTCTTGTTCTTGTTCTTGCTGTTCTTCTTCTTCTATTGCCACGTTCCCATGTTTCGTGTGGCAATTGTATGATGTTATCAATCCAGGTGGTAAGTTTTTGTCCAGGTCTTTTATTCATCTTGTCTGCGCCTTCCTTTGATGTTAAAGCGAGGTTGTCTGCTCCGTTCACGGGGATGGTAATTATTCGCAGGAAGATAGTTGAATTAATTGAAATTTACTCCTAATTATGTTTTCACAGCGGAAACAAGGCCAGTCTATGTGGTCATCATCGCCTGTCTTCATAAGGGCTGTGTTTATTGATTAGTTTGTTAACTTTTCTGGGACGAAACGGCCGAATTGCAAACACTTTTTCAGGCTTATTAGACGCAACTTGGCATGCACTATAATTATCTTCAACATATTTATTTTAGTCTTAAGAACATTGTATTAAAAATGAACAATGTTCAGCTAGACAACCGCGCTTTAATGCTTCTTCGTAGGCTGTAGTTCTTTTACTAAACTTTTACTTTTATTTTGTTGCAGTAAAGGCCAATCATATTCTTTTCCGTACTGCGATTTTAATTTTCAAACTTCAAACAAGGCTACGTGATTCCCACACAACTAGCGAGTGTACATTATACTTTCATCAGTAATAGCCACTCTCATATCAATACCGATAACCGATATGTATCTACCTACCAACGCAGCTTGGTTAGAATGTACAATAAATCATTATAATCGGTCAGGCGTAAATATACTTCTTTCCAGACTGGATGTATAAACATGTTTGGGAACTGTCACGCATGAAAGACAATGTTCTTGAATGGCGATGTCGCTGCTGCACCCGGTGCGGCCTTAAATAACTCACGTCTTTGTCGAATATCAGTGGGGTGTGAATATTTAAATTGACCGATGGTCCACGCCCAAATCCATTTACTAGGTACAAGGGCGTCCCCCAAGTCCAACCACAAGGTTTAAATAACGTTGCGGAGTCGATATAAGAATATGCTGTACTTTCTGACGGATCTTCATACATTCTGACAAAACGTCGCTGTATTTGTGAAGGCTGCGTGAGTAAATACTCCTTTCCAAGCTCGGTTTTAGTAAAGATTATCTACTTAGTAATATATAATTTCGTTTGTGTATTAGTATTATTTAAGTAGTTAGTGTAATTTATATAGTAGTAGTATTTATGTTGTAGTTAGTATAACTAATGTTATTACTATGCATCATTCAGAACCGTAAATTATAAAGTTTATTAATGTTCATGTATTAAATAGCATTAATTAGTGTTTTAAAAATGATGTTGAATGATATATCACTAGTAATGAGTAAATAAAACACAATGATACAGAGTTTTTATTTATTATTAGCTACTGCTTTGTAGATAATTTTACGAAAACATTAGTGAATCTGAATATTGCTTACGTTGACTTTCAAGGGAAATGTTTATTTAACTGTACGACACGGACGAGAATGAGACTGTTAATTATATTTGGCATAACTTGAACATTTGGACACTGTAGGGTATCTGTCACTACTGTTTACTCTGTTGGCCCTAGCTGTAGTCTTGCTAGAGTGTACCTTGCAGACATGTCAGACTGTAGGGTATCTGTCACTACTGTTTACGTTGTATTCTCGCTTCAGTACTCTGTTGGCCCTAGCTGTAGTCCTGCTAGTGTGTACCTTGCAGCCATGTCAGACTGTAGGGTATCTGTCACTACTGTTTACTCTGTTGGCCCTAGCTGTA
>OZ023215.1:12173861-12231361 GCA_963995525.1 Escarpia spicata | reverse complement strand
GCAAACGTTGTTGTGAAGATCGTTAAAATGGCGTATCTCCTTTAGTACTGTTAATAGTTTGTCCTAATGTGATTTGCACATTATTTCGCCACATACATCGCGCAGAAAACACAATCTTCGTAAATATTATGTTTGTAACCAGAGGAAGGATGGTCTAAGTAATTTACTTAGTTAGTAAGCACCATCATTAAGACACATACCGGATGGGACGTAAAGCGTATTCGTAAGACGTCATCATAAAATACCACGTAGTTACTTTCTGTCCGATAGGAGTCTACTCGTGTTACGTATGCTGATTACCAATCTCTGGGCACGCGTGTACATTTCTGTTATCACCCGTGTCACAATCTGCATACGTGTGAATTTGTTTCGTCTTTTATTTCAATTGGTAAACTCTTTAAAAACCTATACGGCAACATTCAGCGTCTTTGTAGAGGCCTGCGTGAATCATCAAAACTGTATGAAAAGTTTACAAACTGTTATTTGATTTCATGTAGGCCTTTTTCCTTCTTATTAACGTAATTACCTTCGTTCCCAGCGGTGCTGTCGCCGTTTGTAATCCTGACTTAAGGAAAAAACAATGGCTAAGGTGGTACGCACTTAAAACCAGTTTTTACCTGTTGAAATACATATTTACTGTTTTGTTTTGGTAGCGTCACAGACGTTGCTGCCATTTCTCATTATAGTGTACGTATTTCACGCGGAAAGAAACGCTCACAACAAGAGTCGTTGTGTGTGATTTCTTTCACACATGGGTAAAATATGTCAATAATTCATCATGGTACCTGAGAAACCTGCTCTTGTAGGGGTTTCAGGTAATTTATGAACACTTTGTAAGGAAGGGCAAATAGGTATGGCAGTGCAGGGATGATGCATACAGGAGCGGCCGCGTGGACGAAGGGGGAAGACTATCAGAAATGGGAAGTTATATCATATAAACGGCTGAAGTACAAATACAGAGAGTTATATCGTATGTGCAGTTGTATTTTGGAAGCCCATAAGTCCACAAATCGGCGACATTCGCCCCCAGACTGGTGCCTCGAATTGGCCTAACGAAAGAACCACGTCTTGCCCTATGTTACAGTGTCGTCTCCTGTGAATAGTTTTACAAACAGACCGTACTAGTCCTCCCGCCGAACAGTGATTTTGAGCTGAACCGTGTAGTGGTGTTTTAAGATTTCCAAACCAGACGATCTACCGATTCAGAAACGGCATGATGCCACCGTGGCATCCTTGGGGAATTTGAAATATCCAAGATGACCACCAGTAGATGAAAATATATATAATTGACCACACTAAGCCACCTAGACACTTACTTTTGGATCTGAATATATGTGTTTATATTCGAATATTCCAATGGGACAATTGTTGGTAATGTACGACAACGTAATACAAAGATAATCTAAGCTAGCTGTCATGTGACTCCATAGTATTGTTTGCCTATACCACGACAAGACAAAGAATCACTACTATTATAGTTAAAATATCATAAATTCGATGTTATGGCTTGTTCTACATATAATAACTGTATACATGAGCATGATGTCTACCAATTCAGAGCATGCGTGATTCCACCCTGACATCTTTGATAATTTGAAATATCCAATTTGAACCTAATGACTAATATATGCCACCATATGTTTTGAAGTGAACACGTTTGACGTTTACCTCAAACGCCTATGGTTTGGGAGGAAGTGACTTCGACTCAGCGGCTGCAGTTGCATTTCGCTTTGCAATTTCCTCACAGCTACCGTAAACAACACCAGTTGATCACCATTATCTGCGAGCAGTTTACACCAGAAAGAGAGACTCCAAGGAACCGTGCACAACAACGCACTAGTAGAGCACTACATAGATGGGCCGACGTCCTATTCTATTGGATATCTTCAAAGACACTATAACGAAATGCCGTGAGACATAAGCAGAAGTTAGTAGTATTCAACAAGTCGTAGCTGCTGAAAAAGAAGAATGAAGGTGATTAGACGTCGCTTGAAATAGAACGTGCTATTTTGAAGCGACGTCGCATGTGACACGGTTCGTCCTTGAACCATTTTATTGACGTAGCTACTCCCGTTCGAAGCGGTGCTATCGCCGTTTGTAATCCAGGTGTATGAAAAATTAAAATGCCTAGGGTGACATTAACACCGTTTTATTTAGTGAAAAATAGAATATTTATTGTTTTATTTTGATAGCGTTACAGGCGTTGCTGCCATTTCTCATTATAGTGTATTTCACGCGAAAAGAAAAGAGAGTCTTTCACACGTGGGTAAATTATGTCACTATGTGTTACCTGAAACACCTACCGTTGTAGGGGTTTCAGGTAATTGATGAGTATCATGTAAGGAAGGACACATTGGAATGTTTGTGCGTGGGATGATGCATGCAGGCTGCGTGAATGAAAGGGGAAGAATCGTGTAACATAGGAAGAGTTGAATCGGACAAACGGCAAAAGTAAACACATGGAGAATTAGCGTACGTGTACGTTATATTGGCAACCCATACGTCCACAAAATGGCGAAATCCACACCCAGACTGACGCCTCGAGTTGGCCAAACGAAGCCATAAACAAACACATCGTGTTTTATGTTACAGTGGCGCCTCCTGTGGATAGTTTTGAGAACACACTAGAAATCATGTTTGACCATACTGGCCCCAAACATTTCTATTTCTGGTCAAAATATTTAATATATCGAAAGGTACGGACTTTAAAAACGGCTAACGTCTAATGGTTAACACAAAGAGAACAGAAGAAGATACACATGTCAGATACAACATGATATAGTTAGTCGTAGGACGGTGGTAGTTGAAGTGCGAGGAAAAAAGGATTGGAATGACGAATAATCTCAACCAAATTTGTTTACGAACTACTCTGCTGCTGCTATTGTACGTGTCGTAAATTATCCTTTGAAGAACGGACGTGGTTCAACACATGAGAAGATAAAACGTAATCAACGTACGTTCCTGAACGCCAAGCTCATGCTACAAGACACTATCTGACATTGTATGTCCGTCAGACACCCTTATAAACGCAACATACACCTCCTCTAATTCACACTAGCAAAAATTAATGTCTAACATGTTTTCACAGGAGATTGGGTTATATACCTGGTGCTTAGGCGGAATTCGTGAAAGTTTCATCTGATCAATTTCCTGAACAACACGGGTTATTAAAGTAGATGGGGACATTGTATACATTTTGTAAGACATAGGTAATAATTGTAGCATATCACATGACTACAGGGAGACTTTACAAGACATTTACAATGACACTCACTATCGTTCCTTCAAATTTTGGGCTTCCGATTCTCTCGCCTCAGCTAGTTGGTCTTTGATACTTGTAGCTTCTCTTCTTGTTTGTCTGTCGTGCTTCTGACCAATACAACACACCTGTGTCCCATAGCCATAACATGCATGCCTGTGCCTTCTCCTTCTCGTTCCTATGCCCCCCTAAGTATATGCCACTGTTAAATTGCTTGATAATTCCCAAGATACCTGATGGTGTATAGGTACATATCTTGCTCCACGGTTTTCTGACAGTGTTGTTATTGAGAGTGAAGTGTGATGCTCGCTGAGTAGACTAGGCCTCTACATGACAACTTGTCTTCAAACAGTATAAACAAATGGCCAATATTCCAGACAGACAAAATTATCCCCGACTTCTGAGTGTGTTTACTCCGATAGAGATTGTAGATGGTCGCGACGAGAAAAAAACTATCGTTCTAGTCGATCGTTAAATCCTGCTGTGAAACACTAATGCAATAACAAAAACCTTGCTCAGTTTCAAAACGTGCATAACCATGCATTTATCTCCTCACCCTGATAGACCGCATGCCATCTGATACAACAGTGAATCAATTGTTGAATAAAATAATTACATCTTGTTTGACCAATATATTATGCAGGTACGTATTACGATATAGTAAATATTGATGAACAGAAATCTCATAGACGCATGGATAACCTACATGTTGTTACGTTAATGTGTACATCTCCCAACTGATGTGCAATGTGAAAGATTACTGTCTGGCGAAACAGGCCTGCCGCCTAGAGACTGGAACGATATACACTGCTCTTTGTGTCAGACCGCGCACACAAATATGGCGCCACACAGTGAGACAAAATATCGCCATAATCACGCTATTGCACAGTGCTGCTATCTGGTGAATCTGGATCGGATGAACTCATTATTTGTGAACAAAGACACGCCTGTGTTGTTTGTTAGTTTGTTCTTTCGTTAAATAATTCATTTATTCGTTTGTGTGCGTGCGTGCATGTGCGTGTGTGCATGTAAGTGTGTTTCTGTGTGTGTGTGTGTTCGCGCGCGCGCATGTGTGTGTGTGTGTCCGTGCGTGCGTGGGTGGGTGCGGGCGTAATAAATGACACAAAATTACAGGCTGTTCACGATGTTATCCCTATTCGAATTCCGCCGAAGCACCAGGTATATCTCCTTTGGAAACATGTTAGACATAAATTTTGTTAGTGTAAATTAGAAGATGTATATAATGCGTTTATAAGGGTGTCTTATGGACATACGAGGTCAGCATGTGGCATAGGCTCGAGAACAGTGGGGCAGGGGGAGGCAGGTGCCCCCTGGAATTTCTCCGGGGGGGGGGGGCAGACGTATGGTTCTGCATCCCCCCAATTAAATGTGCGCGTGAATGTTTGTTTTTATGACGAACGTCAATGGCGGGTGGAAATGCAAATTTTATGAGACGATTAAAGTGTATTTATGTTTTTGTTATGTATTGATATATGTAGATTTAATGTGGCCGCAGCTTGTTTGATGTTGGAATAAAGGAAGATGGATTCATATATAAAAGGTTGGTAAGGGGCATATTTTATTGCCAATCAGTATGCACATCAATGCATACCCATAAAATACACTGTACCCGTATATAATGAATTGTGTACAAGAAAGTGTTGCTGTACACAAATAAACAATCAGTACAATATATACACAGTGCATCAAACTGCTAATCTACGACATCAAAGGTGAGGGGCTACATGCCACAGGCACTGCTCATAATGAGGAGTGACACCCCCACCCAAGGCCGTATTTCTGTTGAATGTGAAAGGTTTGTGGAATTGGAGGATAGACGTATGGTTTTCTACCACCGCCCCTCCCCCCGTTTTCGGATGTAGTAATTTTAGCCGAGACAGCGGAGAGAAGCTGGAGAAAGTAAACTGACAGCAACGGCGCAGAAGGTGAAGTTACAGCAGCACTCCCTCCCCGCCCCACTCCCTGCCCGCCCCACTCCCTCCCCGCCCCATTCCCTGCCCGCCCCACTCCCTGCCCGCCCCACTCCCTCCCCGCCCCACTCCCTCCCCGCCCTACTCCCTCCCCGCCCCGTCCCGCCCCACTCCCTCCCCGCCCCACTCCCCTCCCGCCCCACTCCCCGCCCGCCCCACTCCCTCCCCGCCCCACTCCCTCCCCGCCCCACTCCTTCCCCGCCCCACTCCCTCTCCGCTCCACTCCCTGCCCACCCCACTCCCTCCCCGCCCCACTCCCTCCCCGCCCCATTCCCTGCCCGCCCCACTCCCTGCCCGCCCCACTCCCTGCCCGCCCCACTCCCTGCCCGCCCCACTCCCGTTAATGTATTAATGAATTCTTACATATTTTTAAATTATACTTTTTTTTAGAAGACCCATTCTTTTTTATGAGATGTCCCCTTAATTTAATTAACTTTTTCGAGAAGATGGTCTTGATTCTATGAGATGA
This sequence comes from Escarpia spicata, assembly GCA_963995525.1. Taxonomy (NCBI): domain Eukaryota; kingdom Metazoa; phylum Annelida; class Polychaeta; order Sabellida; family Siboglinidae; genus Escarpia; species Escarpia spicata. The sequence goes on along the minus strand of OZ023215.1, from coordinate 12,225,642 downwards.
CCCCGCCGTGTATTGAGATAACCAGCTAGTTAATTATAAAATGACCCATTAATTACTTCTTTTTAAATAATTCTTTAGAGTGTTTTTGTTATAATCCCTTAATATTAGGAATATTTAAAATACATTAGGTGTTCGTTGTTCGTATATATGAATGAAGTCAAATGAGATTACATTTAACTTTAACTTAGTTTTTTTTAAGATTACCCCTTAATTGTTTCAGCTGTTCGTTTTTATTATTAATATTTTGAAATTACCCATTACCCTTAAGTTTCTAGTAATTTTATAATATTGCATTTTGAGATTTCCCCTAAATTGTTTGAGATGACCCCTTAATTTAACCATATGATGATTAGTGAACGTCAACAGGGTGTCAGCATGGTTAGCCGTTATGATGTCATTGTCGTCGACCTCATCATCGTAATAATCATTATCCTCATGGTCATCATCTTTTTCATCATAATCATCATCATTATCATTGTCGTCGTCGTCGTCGTCATCATAGTCATAATCATCAACACCTTCATATCATTAAGACGACGCCTTCATTGTCTTCATCTTCTTCCTCCTCGTCATCATTATAGTTTATTACCCTCACCATCACTGACGTCATCAACATTATTAGCATTATCTTAATCATGATCATCGACATCGTAATAATAATAATAATCATCATCATAATCACATCGTTATAATCATCATCATTACTAAGGTGACCTCTTAATTGTCTTCATTTTCCTCGTCATTGTCATCGTAATCATTTATCATCCTCGTCATCACTGTCTTCGTTATCATTACTATCATCATCATCATCACCTTCATTATCATCGTCATCATAATCAACTTAGTCATTTTTATTACATTACCGGTCGATTTATTACATTACCGGTCGATGATGACATTACCACTTGTAACAGACGTGTTTTGAGTTGTTCATTTTTCTCTCGCTTATCTATTTTTGCCGAGAGACAATAAGACAAATAAGCACAGGTTTTATTTTCTAAAATATGCTGTAAGTATATCAGCCAAAATCCACATATCCGAAGTATGTATGTGTAAATAGTGCACAACAAATAGTTTAGCTGGTTGGGTGTCAGGATGTTTTCTCTGAACCAGAATGAATCGGCAATAATACTATTCCTGAAGTATGACCAATGCCTAGCAGTTATGGAAAGTCTACAGAAACACGTTTGCTGTAATGGCTATGAATAATTATTGTTGTGACATTTATCGTAGGCATGGTATGACTTTTATTGTTGCGATAACTGTCGTTACAAGTATCCACATTTCTCTTTGGCAAACGTTGTGACATTTGGTGTCGCAGTTGTGAGTAGTGACATTTTTTCGACGATTATGACGGTTGAGCAAATTGCGTGTAACATCGTGAATATGATTAAAGACAAAATCGACATAAACCTCAGAAGGGCGGGATACACATTGACCCTACATAACAAAAGGTGGACTCTTTATACTACACGTCCTTTATACGACATAACATAATTGTGCGTGCAAGTTCACCAATTTTTATACTTTGAATGTAACAGCTCACTCACAACATTTTTGTTATTTCGCAGCGGATTCTGTCTCATTTTGAAGGGACATCGCGTGTAATACGAATCGTCCTTATCCTTTTGATTTATGTAGCTACCCTTGCCAGCACATAACCGCATAGTTTTTTTTGTGTGCGCGAAGACCACCCTGTTACTCAGTTTGCGTAAGCATTAGGTAATCGTTAGGGATGTTCTCAGAAATTCGCAAAGTATACAGAAAAAAACATGTTGTTGTTTCAAAACAACAACACGTGGTGCAGCACTTGCGATCTGAGGGATCCAAAATGGTTTCAGGTGCCACACCCAATACCACCGTATTCAACTGGCGTGACATGGTTGCTAAACATTATCCAGGATGCGGCCGCGTTCTGTATCTCGTGATAACGTCAATGTGAATTAATAATTGTTCCACTCGATAAATGGCGTCACTGCATCGATTTATTTCCCTGCGATACGTCGAGACGACCAATCCACTACCCACGCATGTGTAATTCTTTACCTTTGTGAGGACCTTGGGAACTCATGCGACTATCCTTTGTAAGTGATTATGTAAACAGTAGGTTGTCCTCGCTTCCCGTTGCTTCAAGCATCATCTGTACCTCATCTGTCATCACACGCGGCCTTCGAACTATTAAATATCTTTCTCACGCACCAGTTAGGCACAGAACAGCAGACACCGGGTAAACAGATCGGATACGCAAAAAGATTCGCTGATAACAATATAAACATGTCACAATTTACGATTGGGTTGATTTTTTGGGTCGATGGTACAGTTAGATCCGGTTGTTCAACTAAAGACGAAGTTCATTTTTGTGTTCATTGTTGGTCCCAATTAAGAGTCCTGTTCGAAAGAGGTTTGACGATCTCATGTTGCCAACAGAGGCGATAATGTAAAGCAATTTAGCTAAATGGAATGGCTGGACCCGAGACGCATTAAGTCATTCAATTCTGGCCAGAATCTCTCCGGCCAGGCGACCTTCGGCTTATTTAATTTAAAAATAATTAACAAAATTGCTACCCATAGCAAACAACACTTACGACAATGAAAAATGAAGCCATTGGCTTACTGATAGCCCAGTATTTTTGTTCTGGGCCATAACTTGCCACATCGAAATACTCAGCTATAGCAGCATTTTCTTTGACACTTTGGCCGACAGCAGCTGTTGTGTAGTGCACTGTATTGTGCAATGTTATATTATATGTGCATATTTATCCGCAGCATCGGTTCTACGAATCGATATTCATAGCCTGCACCGTGAGATATGTGTGATTTTTTTACCTATAGTTACAACTAGAAACATGTGTTCTCCTTCAAATTACATAAACAACATCAGCATGAAAACGTCGCATGATTAAATGTTTAATGGTTTGCGGCCTGCAACCGACACTTAACAACAGGTGTTTGCTTCCGTTACCGCACACGTTCTATACACCTTTGCATAACGGCGACTGTGAGGTTCTCTTCAATAATTATTCTCATATTTGCTGGGGTACATGCGTGGGGGCGTCAAACTAGTGGTGTGCCTCTTTTGCGCTGGGAAAATGTTTCTATGTGTGACGCCAAGAATGCCGACAGCGATGCGAATGTCACATGGTGATAGTGTTAACCGGCATTCATGACAGTTGAATCGAATCTGTCGCAAATTATATGTCAGATTAACCTCATTTATCATGTGGGACGCGTTAGCTCGGCGGGGTAGCCTATAGCACCGTAGGGACCACACATCTAGGAGTGTATCTATAGCAGTTTTGACGTGGGACATTTTGTTTACCCCATTTGAAAGAGACACTGAACTTTCCTGGCTCATTCCATCTAGTGAATCTGGTAGTGGATGCAAAATATCAGCCGCATTTTAGTTTCTGCTAAAACAAAAAATATTATTACTATTATTATTAGCAACTAGCGTCACCTAACGGGATGCCTTGGTAGAAGACAATCGTGATAGCAACGTTTATAAAATGTTAGAAAACACAGAGCACCATTACATAGACACCATAATGCGCTCGCAGATACTCGTTGTTTGTTCAACATGACGAAGGTCGGAGATAATGTGAAGTTCACGTCAATCGACAAGCCCTTGTCGTGATTGTGATAGAATTGTCAACAATATTCGTATTGCTATGCTATTGGCATGAGGATAAGCATTATTGTATATGCGTTAAAGCTCTGCGAGGGGCGGGTTTTCGCGGGCCCCCGCGGGCTGGATTTTTTAATTTGTTGCGGTGCGGGTTAAATTTCAATTTGTGCGGTCTGCGGGCTAGTCATTTCTACATGCGCGCTACTACAGGCTGACTTTTGTAAATCATTAATGGTCACCAGTTACTGAAAGGTTGGACATTCTTTGTGCTAGTTAATAGGGCACGCAAGTCTCGTCAGCCGCCATGTTGGTTTTATGCTATTTTGCCCTTTTAATTCTTGATTAATAAAGATGATAACATTTTTTATGATTCCGTATCATCTGTTGTGGGCTGCGGGGCGGGTGCGGCCTGACTTTTGACTAATTACTGCGGGGCGGGGCGGGTTGTGGGCTAAGTTATTGCGGGGTGGGGCCGCTGCGGGCTAGGATGTGGCAAAATATGCGGGGCGGGCTGCGGGCTGAGTTGTAACATGCGGGGCGGGCTAAAGGTCAAATGGGTTCGGATTTTCAGCCCGTGCAGGGCTTTAGTCTGCGTTTACTCCATGATGCCATGTCTATGAAGCAGAAGACGTTTTCCCGAAGTTTTTGCCGCGCGCGGGCGTGATTCCTGCAATTGTGTGGTTACGTTTCATGTAATACGCGCACATTACGTTTTAAATTAAGAACCGTTAAGGAACGACCTGATTTACCCCCCCCCCCCCCTACAGTTGTCATGACATATATGGGGTATTTTGAAAATATATAGGGGCATGTCCTGTTCTAGGAGTCGTAGATTAATCCCCGAAAGGTTGGCGATCGAGGTTCAAATAACCTACATGCGCAAGCTCGATTATAATACGATTATTACTAGCAAACAGGCCCGTTACCCGAAGCCTTGGTAACTGACAGTCGTGACAGTAATGTTTACGAAATGTTTACGTAATGTTTGATACTGTTGATCATGCTATACTGACCAACACATTACATATCTATGGTGTGCGTGATGCTGCACAAAAATGGATACTGAGTTACTTAAAAAGTAGAAAACAAATTGTCAGTTTTAATAATTGTGATTCAGAAATACTAATTGTATCTTATGGTGTTCCACAGGGTTCCATATTGAGACCGAAATTTTTCATCATGTACATTAATGACCATTGTAAATGTGTTTTAATTTATCCTATTTTCTGATGATACAAACCTTTTATGTTGTGATAGTGACCTAATCGAACTTGTTCCTATGGTAAATTGTGGTTTGGAGCAACTCCAAATGTAGTTTTCGGTAAATCGATTATCTCTTAATTTCAAAACATAGACGTGTTGTTAAAATATTTGTCTGATCATCGCAACACATTAAAGGATCATCTCAACAATAAAAGGGTTTTCTCAAACGCCTTAGGGGAAAGCTCAATATGTAATGTTAAGGAGTGATATTATAAAATTATTAGAAACTTAAGGGTCATCTCACAATACTAATAATGATAATAACGAAGATCAGCTTAAACAGATAAAGGAGTAATCTTTAAAAAATAAGTTAAGTGTACTGTCTATCAATTTAAAAGTTCGCATAAACGAATAACATCTAATGTATTTAAAAGATGCCTAATGGTAATATTAAGGAATTATCTCTCAAATATTGTAATATCATTGGACGTCATTCATATAAACGAATAACGAGCATCTAACGTCTTTTAAATATGGCTAAAACTATTTTAAATGTTTTTTGGAAATCGTAAATTGACTGTTGATATTTCTATAAAGATAAACAAAGAAATAATCATAAATGCCACAAAATTATTAGGTTTAATGATTGATGAGATGTTAAACTGGAAAACGCATATTAAATTAGAAAAAAAAAAAACTGTAAAAGAGTTGTGCTGTTAAGTATGGAGCCAGCTTATTAATTAATATACATGGTTTGCAGATTGTGTACTACTTGCTCTTCATGCCTTATATGACGTAATGTGCAGAAATGTTGGGTAACACAGATGCTTCAAATGTTCATTGTTTAGTTGTGTTACAAAGAGGTCACACGGTTACTACATGGAGCCAAAAGACTGGACCATACAAATATGGTATTTTATAATCTGCACATTCTGAAAGTTGAATTAAAAACAGCTGTTATTATATTTAAAGCATTTCATAATTTATTATCAAGGAATGTACCAAAATGTATAAATATATGAATCGGTTTATTCAACCTGTAACAAATGTAAGTTTAAACAAAATTATGCACGTACCAGTCTAAAAAGTATGTGTATTATTTTCTATCAAAGGGGCAAACCTTTGGAATTCCCTTGACAGTTCACTAATTACTTGTAAGAATGCTCACCAATTCAAAAAGTATTATATAATATTAAATTATTTAATAGTTATGTGCTAAATAAATCCTAAATAATCCTTATAAAATAGTCACATCAACAAGGTAATTAACATAAATATTAAATAGAATGTTAACAAAATGAGATGCGTTAAAGTTACTCAGTTCAGTAAAAAAATCATTTTAGCTTGAAGATTTCATCTATTATGATCTTACATGAAATTTGTGTTGTTGCATTTAAAATAATTTTTTCTTATTTTGCACTTTGTCTCTTCCAGAATTATTATGTATTCATAAGCTAATCATTGTAAAGGGTAAACATTATAAGTATTGCACTTATTTTTTACCCTTTTTTGAACAAATAATATTAATCAATATTATGTACTGTGCATGTGATGTTGTTATTGTTGTTGAAATAAATTCATTTATTCATTCATTCATTCATTTATTCAAATGTTAGAAAACACACACCTTTACATAAACATAATAACGCACTCGCAGATACTCGTTGTTTGTCCAAAATTACGAAGGTCGGAGAGAATGTGAAGCTCACGTCCATCGATAGGTCCTAGTCGTGGTAATGTAGAATTGTCAAATAATGTTCGTGTTGCTGTGCTATTAGCATGAGGATAGGTATAAGCATTATTGTGTCGGCTCTACTTCACGTTGCCAAGTTCATGATGCAGGGACTGTTTTTCCTAAATATTTGCAGCGCGCGCATGATTCGTGCGATAATTATACGTGTACGTTTTACGATATATCCGAACAACTTATAAACCCCGTGAAAATTTAGAATCTTGACATATTAAGCGGTATTTTGGAAATATAGTGGTCTTACTTCGTATTCTGGGGGTTGTAAATTAATTCCTCAAAGTTTGGCGTTCATGGATCAATCCGTCTAAGAGGAAATCGTTAACCTATCCGCACACAGACGCAAGATCGGTTGTAAATTTATACCAAGACATGAATGAATATACCACGACAGCTCACGAATTATTATATGTTATTGATTGCATTTGTATTGCCTCCGTATTGGCCTAATAGCATCGGGCCAATACGGCTACCCGGAGGACAATACGAAGGCAATACGAATATGATAAATAATGTTTTTTTTTATTAACTTACAATTTTACAAATTGACGTTATATTAACTTTTTGACAGGCCTTCGACAATTTGAACTGGCAGTGACGTGACTATAAATGACCGCGATTATTTATCGACCGCAAAAAGAATGTCTAACGTTCTTGATGAACTCGATCGCAATACCGATGAACTCGGCCACGACATGGATGAACTTGGCCAATACGGATTGTGAATATGCGTCAAGCGGCACTACGAGCGGGAAAGCGACAATGTTATCAATCGGCCGTCTACGTCGTATTCGGGCAACAACTTACACAGTCAATTAATAATATGCTATACGAGTTGTAGTTGTTTAAAGAACTACTATGCAAGTGTATGATTTCATTGAGCTGCGTACATGGCTGTATAAAAGGATAGATACACATGAACGAATAGTCTTCATATAGTAAAAGCAATGTGGCTGAATGTTTTCCGCAGAAGGTGAATTAGTGTAGGAATTAACAGATCTGCCTGGTTGTCAAGGGTGAAGCCTTTTGGCCGAATCTAAGGACTAGTTCCCGCGCTGCATCAGAATCTGTATCCATAACACACACGCGTGCGCAGCGCATACACACACACAAACGCACGCACGCAAACACGCACGCATACGCACGCGTACGATCTCGTTCTCGTTCCCGCTCACGCATACTCTCTCTCTCTCTCTCTCTCTCTCTCTCTCTCTCTCTCTCTCTCTCTCTCTCTCTCTCTCTCTCTCTCTCTCTCTCTCTCTCTCTCTCTCTCTCTCTCTCTCTCTCTCTCTCTCTCTCTCTCTCTCTCTCTCTCTCTCTCTCTCTCTCTCTCTCTCTCTCTCTCACACACACACACACACACACACACACACACACACACACACACACACACACACACACACACACACACGCGCACACACACGCGCACACACGCACTAGTAAGGGTATGAAATAGGAACCCCTCCTTCTTTAAAATCCGAGGATGAGTCATTACATATGTTCTAGAAAAGACGTGTTGTACAGAAAAGGAAGTATTCGACTTGGTTGACTCAAATGTACCCCACAGGAAAAGAAAAACGAGAGTCGAGTTTGTAGTAATAGTCAACGTGACGCTTTTATTTAAACGGCATGACTAACATCGTCACGGATAACTTAACAAATGCTCATTTGCGTTCAATCGATGTCCACTCCTGCTCCGAGACAATCACGAGTTGCATCTGTTATCGTGTTGCAAACAGGAAGGGAAGCCGGCCTTGCACGAGCAGAAACAGCAGATTGGACACTCAAATAATCCTTCAGGAATCGTCTTCACGTTGCAGCTACCGCTTCCGTAATCACAGTTCACAGAACACGATTTTACTGAAACATCAACATCGTTCACTAGTATTCACAAACGGGTAATCGTGTGTGCAGTGTGTATGTGCGTGCATGCGTGCGTGTGTGCGTGTGTGCGTGTGTGCGTGTGTGCGTGTGTGCGTGTGTTCGTGTGTGCGTGCTTGCGTGCTTGCGTGTGCATGTGGATGTGCGAGCCAGTGCGCGTGCGTGCGTGCGTGCGTGCGTGTGTATGTGCGTGCGTATGTTTGTGTGTGCTTTTGTTCTTACGTAAATTAAATTATGTGCGTATTTGCGCGTGCATGCGTGTGAGTATGGAAGCAACACATATTGCTTACATAAAAGTTAACTTACATAAAAGTTAATGTTGGTTTTGACGAAACGACTACACAAGAGTCGGGAGAGGAGTTGATTGGTGGCATTGGAATTATTAGTCAACAAATCTATGTAGATGCGATAATGTTTGAACAAATGCTCCATTAGCCATGATGATAAATGCTTAGTATTAACACAATCGTTTTCTTGGTACATAAAAAGCACACTGAGTAGATGGTAGCCGCTAATGTACAGAAATCAACAAAACGCGAATGTTTACTACAAGCCGCCTACGAAAAACCGCGCTGTCCGTTTTAAGGATAAAACAGCAGTAACATTTTACAATAAATAACTTAGTTTCACTATAAGAAGTATGATAAATTGTAGAAACACCGGTTCCACTGATCTTTAGATAAATAGTATTTCAGTTGCTGCCTTTCTCTAGGCACAGGCAAGAGATGGTAGTAATCTGTAAGCGGTTACCGTCATAGCACTCAGGTTAACCCTATCCTTACCCATTGAAACCCACAGAACAAAGATTTATGGTGTATAATTATGTTTTTAGCAATAATAATAGTCTACTTACCACATGGGAGAGGATCTGAAAAACAAGAAAACACATTCGTAACAGACATGTATATTGTCAAATTATGTGTGTGTGTGTGTGTGTGTGCATGTGCATGTGTGCGCGCGTGTGTGTGCGTGGGTGTGTGCGTGTCCGTGTGCGTGTCCGTGTGCGTGTGAGGTGTGTATACAAACATAATTATCTTCCTCATGTTTGTCTATATATGTGACGTGTTGTGGACATGCTAACTGTGCCATTGAGGTAGTCGGTACATTTTTACTTTATTTTCGAATTTTTCCCGGACGACCCGATGAGATAAAGATGTTGGCTGGTTCAACATAATTTAAGTTGTTTCTGTATCATCGTAAATACAATAATACCATCTACAAATATGTCGCCGAATGTACCGAGCAATGTTGATTAATTTTCACGTTGTTGGAGTTTCTATGTGATGCAATCTGCTGGCCAAACTATTTAGTATTGCTATGAAAGACATTGTAGGGAAGCAAGTATGTTGCAATATAATAAAATCTATCATCTTTGGTTTTGCCACATTTGCAGAATGCTAAGGTCTTGCCTAACTTTGACTAAAAACTAGACAAATGACGTAATGTCACCACTTACCGGACAAGCCAATCTGGAAGAAAAACAAAACAGCGCTGTTAGCGACATTTGACAAATTGTTGCCGACAAAGTTTCATTCAAATGCGAACTTCGCAGTTATCACCCCGAGTACACAGTCTGTGCACGACTAGCTGGCCGGTATGGCACTGTTTGACTAATTCTTTCTTTTTTGCACAGACAATTCCAGGATATATTTTTTTTATATCAAACAATGCGCCACAGTCTTTATATGATACGATCGCCAGTATAACATCATAAATACATATTGTACATAATTTATTTTATGTGTGGTAGAGGGGAGGTGTATGGCAATTATAATAATTGCGCATAACAAACTTTTGAATTCACAAAGGTCAATATCTGTACATGTTCATCAACATTTATAGTACATTTTTAACGATTGTACCTATTCTCTTAAGAACTCGAGAACGAAACACTTGTTTTACAAAGTACATCCTCCAGAAATATACTTGTTATGAAAAGAAGACAATACACTAGCAACGCGTATATATTTAATCATTTGCAATGTAGCACGTTACTATTAACTGTACATCGTCCAAAGAAATCAGTGATACACTTTGCAATTTGATTTCTATGTGTCACACAATGCATGCATTTGTGAGGTTTAAAACATACCTGAAAAACGGCGCAGCAGACGAGTAGCACACCCACGATATACGTTGCCGTGTTCATTCTGAAGATAAACGAAACGTTGGCGTAACAATTTGTTATGCTGGTAGCAGGCTATATTATATAAAGTGTTGTCATGTTATGCTACAAGCATAAAATAAAATAAAATAAATAAATCCAATTAAATATATTATTGTGTTTATTTGTGTGTGTGTGTGTGTGTGTGTGTGTGTGTGTGTGTGTGTGTGTGTGTGTGTATGTCTGCGTGTGTGTGTGTGTGTGTGTGTGTGTGTGTGTGTGTGTGTGTGTGTGTGTGTGTGTGTGGTAGATTGGAGGCCACTGAACCAAAGAATGGAATGAATATAGAAAGAGGTAAGTGAACCTCGGTGCCTGGGATGATATATTGTTGCACTGCTCCAACTGTTTATCAATATTACAGATACTGGTGAAACGTAAGGTAAGTCCTTATACAGCGCGGTGTCCAAGCGTAAGGACTGGTCAGAGAGCATTACACTTTACTCCCTGGCAGACCTCTCCAATCGAATACCATCTTGACTTCTATGGGAAGCATTCAGCCATGCTGCAATTAATGCGCGAAAACTACTCATACACAAATATGTCTACATCCAGGTATTCATTCATACAGCTGAGCGAACTGAAGCAATGTAGAGTAAACGAACCTGCCAAAGGTTCGACACCACCGAACAGGATTCGAACCCGCGTTCTCTCAGTCGAGAGTCCGGAGCTCTTACCGTTGCGCTACTGCGCTCCACATACATACATAAAATGTATACAATGTACATAAAATACATACATACAATGCGCTCCACATACAATATCATACATGCTGATATTCATCAACCACGGTACCGTTGAAAAAGTATAATAATGCAAACTCACGTGTCGTCTAAAAGTTGTCTCTGTTACGAACTTGTTCTTACGCTTGCAAATATGTTTTTCGTGTTATAGCTCGCGCGTTAAGTATTTATATGCTTCCCAACAGTGCAAATGTCACATGTCACGACACTTAAATGTCAGTCACGACCGGGACGTGGGCATGAATGTAAACAACGTCTTCTAGGTTCACCCTATCTGCACCAGAGACACGTAGTAGTAAATGCGACACCTATAAACATATAGGTCATATGCCAGACCACCAATTTTGGCATAAATGGTGCCATTGTCTCCGTCAATAAAAATATTCTGTTTAATGACCGCAACGTTTCATGTTTACTGAATATTGGTAGTGAACGGATGTTAACGATATACCATCATACTAGTTTACGAATGTTGAGAAAACACCAGTGACGTACATATATTGAAAGAGTGCAACCGCATGTTTGAAATATCGCTGCCTTATCGCTTTGTGACGCGTCACGTTCTGTGAATCTTTCAATTGATCGCGGTATTGCGTCACGAAAGGTGTACGTGCGTAGACTACCCACATAATAGAGCGCTGTGTCTTCGTAGTAGTACGTTTTTTCCCAAGAATGTTTATGGTTGTTATATTGTTTCTTTAACGAAAATCGATCCTCGTAACTGTAACGTTCAGATCGAGTTGAATCTTCATCACATTATAAATGTGGCCCGAATAAGTTTATCTCAATTAAACAAACATGGAAATTGATGTACGAGTTGCAATTTATATAAGAACTTCACAAAAATTGTCCTGTCTATTTTTCAATGCTCAGAACTTCCTGAATGTTTCATATTATAATAACCGTTATGCTCTGCTACGTCATATCCAATAAAAACATTGAGGTTACCATTTAAACTGTTAAGCTGTGACTTGACAATTGGCAATACATCGCCATACCTATTTTCCGAACACTCAGAACGTCACCGTATTTCTTCGGAATAATCATCAAGTTGTGTTACATTATATCTTTAAAAAATATTACGGTTACTTCCGCTGACACGTTTGTGCTGTGATAAATAAAATTACGAAAATTGCAAAAGTCACACAAAAGTCGTCAAATTTGTATAACCTAGATAATATAGAATAACCACTCACGTACTATGCCACCTGCTGGTGAACACATCACATTGATTTTGATAGTTTCGAGTCACAAAAAATCTAAAAATGCAAATTGTATCAAAACTATCATAATGTTGTATTCAGCGTAGTCTATAACATTTACATATACAGATTTACTGCGTAACATAATATTTTAAAAATATTTAGGTGTTAACGTCATAAACAGGACAGAAGCAGCACGACACGAGCGCCACATGAGATACTTCAAATGCGCGTGGGCAAGGGGATCGATTATCTTTAAAGTAGTAATTTCCAGTGATAGATTATTCGTACCAAGTTTTCGTAATCGTTGACATATTATGATTCAATTACACTGATTACCATCTTCTAGTACAGGTGTATTTTAGCGCCTCTGAACTGTCATTTTGTTTACATCCTTTTATACAAAAACGTACTTCTTTTTATTATTGTTATTATCATTTTCTTAACCGTGTTTAACTGTCGAACTACAACATTAAGAACAAGCTAGACATTGCTTAATTCCTACTATTTACATCCAGTGACTAAGCAGTTAATGTACGTTAAAAACAGTTTAATCAGTTAAAATCATGATTCTAATCATGATTACATGCAAAAGTAATTGTAATCGATTACATCCCATTTCTAGTAAAACATGCTTAAAGTCGTAATCACATATTATTACATTAACAACAATCCTAATCCTAATAATCAGTTGACAGCACCAATAATATTAAAAACATTCGCATGTAATGAACATTTTTATGAATATACATATTAATACTCTAACAATGGAGCTTTGTAAACATTTTTTCCTCTTTAATACGCAAAACTGGAAGCATTGTAAGTATACCTCCTCTAAGACACCGATGTCGCCCATTGTAAGTGTACCTCCTCTAAGACACCGATGTCACCCATTGTAAGTATACCTCCTCTAAGACACCGATGTCGCCCATTGTAAGTACACCTCCTCTAAGACACCGATGTCGCCCATTGTAAGTACACCTCCTCTAAGACACCGATGTCGCCCATTGTAAGTGTATCTCTTCTAAGACACCGATGTCGCCCATTGTAAGTACACCTCCTCTAAGACACCGATGTCGCCCATTGTAAGTGTACCTCCTCTAAGACACCGATGTCGCCCATTGTAAGTATACCTCCTCTAAGACACCGATGTCGGCCATTGTAAGTATACCTTCTCTAAGACACCGATGTCGCCCTTTGTAAGTACACCTCCTCTAAGACACCGATGTCGCCCATTGTAGGTGTACCTCCTCTAAGACACCGATGTCGCCCATTGTAAGTATACCTCCTCTAAGACACCGATGTCGCCCATTGTAAGTACACCTCCTCTAAGACACCGATGTCGCCCATTGTAAGTACACCTCCTCTAAGACACCGATGTCGCCCATTGTAAGTACACCTCCTCTAAAACACCGATGTCGCCCATTGTAAGTACACCTCCTCTAAAACACCGATGTCGCCCATTGTAAGTATACCTCCTCTAAGACACCGATGTCGCCCATTATAAGTACACCTCCTCTAAGACACCGATGTCGCCCATTGGCCTCTCATCTACCAAAAGACGAAATACTAAAAATCACAACGATACAGTAGTTAGAATATGTTTCATACAATGTCGTAATTGCTGGCATCAAATATTAAATGGTAATACAATACAATACAATACAATACAACTTTATTCATCTCTGTAAGGGCAATTACATAATTTCGTTTGGACGGGCACAATGTATAAAAATGTATATATATATATATACAATATTAAAATATTACATAGGTAGCTACATATTATTAATATATAATAATTAATTAATAATACTTAATTATTAATGGGAATTAACTTAAGTTCAAAGTATTGTAGACATGAAAACTGTTGCCTATGGTTTGTGGCTCCATGAATGGGCATGATCTAATTGTTGGATTAATTCCTTTACTAATATTGAATTATGATTAATAGTACCCTGAAAACGTAACTCTATGTGACCCTCATTTATTATTATGATTTATATAATTATCATATTGAATTATGATTATTACTCTTTTTTGTTTCAGGTGGCTCCCAAGTTGATCTTTATGGTTATGTTATATTATATTCAAAATAAAACAATAATACATTATGTTTATCTGTCTGTCTGTCTGTCTGTTTGTTTGTCTGTCTGTCTGTCCACACGTGGCATCAACGGCAGGACCACCTGATTGTGCACAGAGGAGATACGTGTATTGCAATTTAATATTTTCGTCTGACGTCTTTTCGCATTATTTATTTCTTCCGTTGTAAAGGTGATGTTTTCCCATGTAGCAGGGAGCGATGGAGAAGGGTCGGGGGCTACCCCCAATGGCGGTATATCTGTGCTGGACAAGCCAGGACCGGCGATTTCGTGACTCTATGTGACCCTCATTTGCACGGGTTAACGTATTCTGCCCTCCCCTTGAAAGATCCCGGAAACGCCCATGCGTCACGCCGCAGCCGGTTGACGTTGTCAGTATATTTATTATCAAGGTAATTGCGTCGTTTGTACCTGTCACGATCTGGAGGAACCAATTTCCACAATTGTTGACTAAAATCATAAGGACTGATTCGAGTTGCTCTCCAGGTGGTCCTGTTGACGGCTTGCTGCTATTTGACTTGGATTCTGTGGGTAACGACTTGCGACAGGAGTCTTCACTATTCTGAGGAAAAAAATTTTGGTAGGCTTTGAAAGAATGGCGAATACTCTATCAAATGTGTCATACTTTGTTGAAAAACAACAGAGAGAGAGAGAGAGAGAGAGAGAGAGAGAGAGAGAGAGAGAGAGAGAGAGAGAGAGAGAGAGAGAGAGAGAGAGAGAGAGAGAGAGAGAGAGAGAGAGAGAGAGAGAGAGAGAGAGAGAGAGAGAGAGAGAGAGAGAGAGAGAGAGAGAGAGAGAGAGAGAGAGAGAGAGAGAGAGAGAGAGAGAGAGAGAGAGAGAGAGAGAGAGAGAGAGAGAGAGAGATGAGAGAGATGGAGGGAGGGAGTGTGTGACAGACAGAAAGAGAGAGAGATATATATATATATATATATATATAACACAGAGGGAGAGATTTGTTTAGTGAGATCAACCATAATCTTATAATATTATTATAATACATAGTAATCTAGAATGGAAGTTGATTGATCCATGGAGACCTCCATTATGACCCAACAATCGCTGTCGTACAGACAACAACAACAGCTGTATACAATAGGTTATGCTTCATTAACTAACCAAATAAATAATAGCTGTAAAAAATTTGAACAATACCTGTTTCTCCTACATGATTGAATATGAAGTGTTAGCCATTTGCATTACACTATAAACCACAGTGTGATAATCACTGATTGAAATATGTGAAAATAGTTACAGAATAGTAAATAAGTACGAATTCCATTATCAACATTTACCACCACCAGCTGTAACTCACATGTTGTTGTTAAAATTACAACAATGCAGCATATGAAAATATGACATGACATCTCAACAATAGTTGTCAAATGGACAACACTTGATTCAATCATTTCTAGTACCAAATTGTAACTACAAGTAACAGCGCCGGCACTGGAGATTATATTCCATTTCGATCATTCTTAGAAATCACACGAGTCTGTAGATGTCTGATAGTGATTAGATTACAGAGTGAGCAATGCTTAGTGGAAATGACTATCGTAGCAATGTAGTGCATTAACCTATATAACCAGTATTAACAGTATTATGCAAGGAGTAAACAGAAGGCTCGAGATAAGGTGGGACTAGGAAACAGCGCAGGGAACGTAATATCTGATGGGTTTCAAATAACAGAGGCCCTGAACGAGTATTTCAGGTCAGTGTTTACTACAGAAGATGTAAGTTCACTGCCATTACCAGTTAGTAAATTTGAGGGGGTGAATCAAATCAATTAGGGCAGTTGTTTATTACTCCTGAAATGATATCAAAGAAAATTAAGATGATGAAAGAAAACAAATCACCTGGAGTTGACGGGATACCACCAAAACTGCTTAAGGATCAATTCAGTACCCCACTTGCTATAATCTTTAACTTGTCGCTCAAAGAGGGACTCTTTCCACTAGAATGGAAAGAAGCAAACATTACACCATTATTTAAAAAAGGGATCGAGGAGCAAGACAGGGAATTACAGACCAGTGAGCTTAACATAAGTTTTATGCAAATTATTAGAAACGCTTATGAGAGACCACATGGTGGAATTCCTTGTAAAACACAAATTAATAAATGAAACTCAACATGGGTTCCTAAAAGCTAGGTCTTGTCTATCCAATTTATTATGTTTTTAGAAGAAATTACAAAGTAGGTAGACGATGGGTCACCAGTGGATGTTGTATACTTAGATTTTTCGAAAGCATTTAATAAAGTGCCACATCAAACATTGGTATTCAAACTAAAAGCCCATGGTACAGGGGATGGTGTGATCAGTTGGATACAAACATGGTTGATAGCCAGAAGACAGAGAGTAGTAGTAGAGGAGGAGATTTCAAACTGGAAACCAGTTTTGTGTGGAGCGCCACAGGGGTCGGTGTTGGGACCTACATAATTCTTCATAATATTATATATAAATGATTTAGATGATGTATCACGCAAAGTACTGAAATTCGCAGATGATACAAAAGTGTTCGGAACAGTTTAAACAGGTGCAGATAAACACACTTTACAGGATGATCTAGCCAAATTGGTCAAATGGTCTGAAAAATGGCAAATGTTAATCAATTTTGGGAAGTATAAATGCATCCACATAGGTCATGGAAATTTGTTATAAAAAGGACCCTTTTGGGACATTGCTCCATGAGTTCGCGGCATTATTGAACAATTTGCAATTTTTGATAACGCATTTGCTGCCAAATTTACTCATTGCTGTGAGACCTTAAAGGACTTTGTCCGTCAGATGTTTGTAATTGTATGGAGAATATTGCCCTGCATGAAAAAAGGAAAGTGTATTTCTCACGTGTTTGCTCCCAGAAAGGTGTTTGCTTGCCGTTTTATAGTGCAATTGACCAAACAAAATTAGGACATTTCTTTCAATAAAAGGCCGTTTTAAAGAAAGGGTGTCTTTTGTACCATTTAAAGTGCCCTTTTATGATTTTGCCCTTTATGAATGATGTTGCCCGTCGTTTTGTTTAAATACCATTACAAAATCTGCATGAAGAGTACAAAGGGCTGTGCTGATATCTTGTAAAAGACAAGATGGGGAGGAGAGGGGGGGAGGGACAAGTTAGTGTGATAGGGGAGGGGCAAGAGAAAGGGTCGGTGGAGCAATGGCCCCACGGTGTATGTTGAAACGCCCTGGTTTGGGAGAAGGTATATTGAACAATAAATATTACGACGGATGACGGCAAGAAGATATCTACCCTTACGGTAGATGGAGAGCCTTCACATTGGAACCCTGTTTTACTTGTTTACTGGGAAATATATTATTCTTAGTATCAACATCAGTGATTTAGTTTCCAAGCACTATATTGACATTTGCTGATGAAACAAAACAACTTCTAAAGGTTACACATGATGGAGGTCAACACATTTGCGAGACGATCTTAAGAAATGTCAACTGGTTTGAAAATAGCAGACGATATTTAAATTTGGAAAACGTTAATGTTGACACTCCCTTGATCACTCGCCACCTGTGTATTTTTCTGAATGGCAAAGTAGATACATTTTTTGGAGTGCAAAATATTTTTATTTCTGAAATAATTTGAATATTTCTTCCCTGTTTGATAAAAAACTTATTCATGTAATACTCAATGTAAATATTGGATCGAAGTAAGTATATATTTACATATTTAATGTATCAATGTTTCTTCTTTCCCAAATTACATAACGGCCCATTGCTTACCCACCATTTATAACAGTTCTTTTATGTCTCCATTAGCCCATGCACTGGTCATTGCCTAGACAACCCCAGTTATAACACAATACATTTGTATTGTATCTTAACTAACGCATCAGCGTTACTTTATTTCCAGTTGCGTATTTAGGGGCGTTGGTGGCGCAATTGTGTATTTACTTTTTCTATGCAACCTGATGTGTCACTAGATGTTGCATGTTACAAAATGATGAGTGACATTGGTTGTCTTTTCTGACTCCCTTCCCAAACATCAGATAGCTACTACCTGGCCCGTGCAGTCAATCCAAATATCAACTCTATTATTAAAACTCATTTCCTTGAATGGACAATTAACAACATGATGCTGCATATCTTACCGTCCTCTATGATTGAGTATATCGTGAACGATTGAATCTGAACATGTATTGACTCAATTATATTGTGAATAAACTAGTTTGTGAATAAACTAGTTAGCTTCGTGAACGAGAACACGCTTAAAACAATCGATCCTCTTTCCCACCTGTATCAAGTTTGCGCATTTGTAATGCCGTGCATGGCAAGCGTGTCTTGTCATTTCCGTTGTTTGTAACATAAACCTAAGGCTTTAATGTTGTGTAACGTTATACGTCAAGATGCTTATTTTGCTGAAATTGGAGGAGTTGTCGCTCAAAAATGTCAACGTCAACGTCAATATTAAGTAATGGTATCTGACGTAGCGCCGCCTGATAATTATTCTAATGATATAATTAAGCTCCATAAATTAAACAAACACCACAATTAGAGCGACACTTGTGATTTTATAATTATTTCCAAGTTTTATATTTTGAATTATTTCAGATCAAACTTTTCGTTGTAATATCAATTTGTTTAACTTTTATTTGACGTAGCACAGCATAGTAATTATATAGATGAAATATGGGGACGTTGTGAACGTCAAGAAAATAGTTAAGACGAATGTTGTGATTTGTTTTGCTGTTTTTAGATGTTGATTTGTCAGATTTAACCGATAATCGCGATATGGTTTAGTTATATATGACATCGCACAACTTCGTGATTACTAATATAAAGCATGGTAAGTTATGTACATTAAACACATTAATTTGGACGATTTTGTGTGATTTTCGTATAGATAGTAACTCTTTACCTTGCAAATGTTTTTTATTTAGATAATATCGACTTACACTGTGTATGTGTGTCCCAAATCTATGAAGTGGTGAAGTTGCAACTCGTTCAGAACTATGAAGATCAGTTGTTGTTAAAGGAAACAATAAGAAATGAGTGTGAATGTTTTTGTAAACGAATAAGTCACGGCAACAACATTTCTCTCACGGACACACATAATATGAAAATAACAATTCGAAGGAAAAAACGTACCACGATGTAAGGCATTGACACGGCGTTCTGTTGCGTGGGTTGCCTACGGTAAGTGCATGCTCCTTTCGTGACGCAAACCCGCGATTAATGGCTAACAGAGCGAGACGCATCACAAAGCGAGAAGGCAGCGATATTTCACACATCCAGCCACAACCTTTCAATATCTGCACGTCACTGATGTTTTCTCAACATGCATAAACTAGCATGACGCTTGCTCGTCAACATCCGCATTACTGCCAATATTAAGTAAACAGTCTGGTGTTACCTGGTGTTACCACCTTATACAAAACAAGTTGCAACCCTTAAACGTGGTGTATTTATTAGCTCCCTTTATGCCAATATTAATTGGCTGGCAGATCACGTTTTTGCATTTATAGGTCTCGCATTTACTGCAGCATGTGTCGGGTGCGGAGAGGGTGACTCTAACAGCCGTTGTTTAGATTTATGCGCACGTCCAGGTCGTGACTGACATTTACAGATCGTGACATGTGGCATTTGTATCGTGAGGAAGCGCATAAATACTTGGCACACGAGCTTTACTACGAAAAAAGACCGAAGGAAGCGTAAGAACAAGTACGCAACAGAGATAATTGTTAGACAACACGTAAGTTTGCATTCTTATACTTTTTAACGGTACCGTGGTTGAGGAATGTCTGTTTGAATGCTGTTCTACCAGATAGTCAACGCCAGTGTTTATATTTTAGTTTTTCATAGACTGTTTGCTGGTAACACTAATAAAATGTCTTCTTAATTATGTGCTTCTAACGTACATATTAAAACAATTACAGTATCCGTATGCCTGCTATGAACAATCATTATGGGGCAGACAGTTGTATAAAACTATTGATATTTATACAATTAACATAATCAGTTTGGATAGTGCACAATGCACCGTCTTTGCGTACGTTTATACTGTATAAACTCGAGTAGATTTGTGGCATGGCCACTGTCAAATCAACCGGTCGGTGCATGGACCCCTGTGTTATACTGGAACAAGAAGGGTTATTTACCATAGTGAAATCTTTCCTCATTATCAATAAACAACTACAAATGTTTAACATATGTAAATACAAGTTATGAACATGTGTGTGGGTTAATCTAAGAAACATAATTTCAAAAGAATAAAATGTCCGTAGGCTCTTTAGCATAGGTGTTGTGATACAGTTATTTAAAGTTCAGTCTTGTCTTGAAACAATACATTTATATTTCCATGCAGACATATATTATTTATGGTACATTTTAACTCACTAAAGCCATACTAATGGTCAGTCAAAATATGTTCCACAGGAGGTCCAGTGTGACAAATTTATCCAGGGTTAACGGAAGTTAGTATACACAGTTTGCTGTGAAGACCAACGCTGCACCTAAAAGTCAAATATATACATAAAACATGTGAATAATGTCTCTGTCTTAGAATTGTCATGTAGTTCTGGTAGGTGCAGGTGTACTGTTGCGCTGTGTTGCGTGATCATTTAAGAACAGTTTGTAAGTTAGGAAAAACATATTTCCGGAAGACAAGTTTTTTGAATTCTTACGGACCGTCGAAAACAAATAAAGTGCGTGGCACGCCTATCTTAATGTACGTTTTACGTTTTTAAATGACGATGTTAATATGACTCATGCGTACGGGGAATTACTGTTTAGGTTCTCTTAAAAGTGTCATATTTTTTTGATAAAATCAAGCTTATCGCTTACAACGCCGACACTTTTATTACATTCTTGTAATATTGATGTTTTCGTAAATTTAGTAATGTTTAATATGCTACAAGCATATCAAATTATGATGTCTTCCTGTCGTTCGTCTTCAGAATGAACACCGCCACGTACCTCATGGGAGTTCTACTCGTCTGCTGCATCAGTTATCAAGTGTGTGTTTTAATTACACGCTTACTACGGCTCATATAACTCTTGGATCATTGATATGCTGTTGGGAGATATGCCGTTTATAGTAACGTGCTGCAGAGCAAATAGTAACACCCACAATAATATTATTGTAGCACGTTATTTGCATATATCGAACTGTTTATATACACAATCGTACGAAATGATATTCTGGAGTGTAACTTGGTAAATATCGTGTATTCGTTCACAAATTCGAGTAGGCTCATTCGTCGAGACAATGACTGTAAATGCTAATTATGCGTCGTATTAACAATATATATATATATACATGCACACACGCACACACGCACACACGCACCCACCCCCCCCCCACACACGTGTGTGTGTGTATAACCTATACGAAATGTGATACGGGCGATTGATTTCGATAAAAAACATAGTTCCTTAATTTGTTTGTATTACAAGACGTACTATGTCAAGCAACTATTATACCGACTGTCGCTAACTCTACCACAGACTACGTACTCGCGGTGGCAGCTGCGTAGTTTGCATTTGATTTACATTTCATACACTGCAACAATTTGTGAAATGCCGCTTACACTGCTAATAAATCACTGTTTTCTTTCAGATGGGCGTATCTGGTAAGTGGTGCTATTTTCCTGCGACTTCACTGTGGTTCTACTCACAGGTTTGATTAATGATGTGGCCTTTTAGAATAATATTTATGTTTCCGATAGTTCCGACCCTTTTTTAAATCCTAGACATTCTTACGACACAAAAAGAACATAGCATAATTTATTTGATACCCTGCATAATTCCAAGCTCTAGGGAAATCAGAAAACGTTACTGCCCGACCTAATATCTAGCTGTCGAAATACTGGATATATATATTTTTTATATTGGCCTAAATACATTGTAGGTGGAATCTTAGCTAAGTGGCCAAACATATTTAAATGCATACCTACACTAAATACCCCCCAGGTAAATAATAAGAAGGAAATCTATTCTACCTACGTACCGTACACATTGAGAGCTGCTTGTCGTCGGAAACTATTTTATTCTGAAAGGCCTAAGTCATAAACCATTGTCGTGATTTGATAGAGTCACCGTTGGTTGTCCCGACAAATATAAATGTACATGACTATGTGATTTAGTTAAAGTTTAGTCGTAAGCAAAATATACAGCGCGCCGCTTCTCAGCCGACCCTCTGTAATGCACTCTCCCTCATCTGCTTGTGTAAGTAATCTTTATTGCCTGTTTGCTGAGCACAGATTTCCGAAGTGTAGCACACTTATGTGTCTAATACAACGACCACATCAAAGAAAGGTTAACGTAGTTTTGTTGACTGCAATTTAACAGTTTCCCTCAGGGGATCTCTTTGAGAGACTATAGATGATGATGGTGCGTTGTTTCGACGACATAATTAGTATGGGGGACATCTTAGTATCGCAATCAAGTTGTATGGGCAACCCAAAATGATCCGTTGCAACAATTTTACCTGACTGACCCTGGCAACAATTATTTGTCAACAAACTGTTTGTAGAACAATCGCGTATCCGACACCAGTTCTTAGAAAGCTTACAAACAATCACGGTAACCCGACATATATTGCAACAACGCGTGCTGTTACAACACACTAATCATAGTGTCAGCACCATAACGCAACAACGCGATCGAGATGACATTTGAACGATTCCGAACGCGACCAAACACCTGTTGGCATATAAATATTACAATATTCGCGATTGTGTCGGCGATAGAAAACGCCGGAATTATAATAATATCTTACTAATAATTTTAACACATTTCAGGAAGTCTCTATTGTTGTAGGAAAGGTTAGGTATCGGCAAACGGCGCGTATGTCTTTGTGAAATTTGTTACGTCTTTGTAACCATGACAGTTTATTGGATTAACCCCTAGTACCGGAGTTTTTCTGTTGTTAAGATGTTCCGCATTTACAGCAATAACACGTCATGTTCTCATAGTGCATATTGTCCGAGTGCGTGCGTGCATGTGTGCTTGCGTGTACGTGTACTCCATTGTTCTGAGATTGTAGCAGGGAATATTGAACCTATGTTATTCTGATCAGCATTATGATACGGATTTGTCCAGATAGTAGTGAAACATTAACGTGAACAAAGATGACAGAACCATATTTCTTAACGACTCGGTGACCAATTAGCTTGCAATGATGTTTACACTAGTGTACATGGAAATAGCAGATGTGGGACTAGCTGCAGTTGGAGGGAAGTGTTTGTGATCTTCAACGGGGTACAGTTTGAACGTATTGGTGATCTTCGAAGGAGAGACAGGTGGCTGCGCCCCCCCCTTGATCAAATCCTAGATCAGCTCCTGAGAAGGAAGGAGAGACATGATAAGGGGTAAGGCTAGGAGAAATGACGAGTAAAAACGTGACGCTGCAATCCACACATTCAAAATGATATGGTTCAAAATGCTACGACATTATTATGACAGGATTGCGTATTGGGTAGATCTGATTTGAACAAAACGTCCTATTTACGAATGCATTTGTTTGTATTTTTCAGAAGGCTTTTGTGGTAAGTACTGTTTTTATTGTTAAAAGCATAATGAATTATATAAATAATCACTCTAATGTGGGTTAACATAGTCAGTACTATAAGGAATTAAGTATCGTGCACAAATTATAACACAACAGTTGGCACGTTTTATATATTGGTTACAACTGACAGCACTATCACAACCAAAAGGTAAACTCTGACAATAAATAAATGAACTTACGTTTTGTAATATTTTAAACGAATAATAATAAAACAGCGATGATGAGAACAATAGTGTCGGTGTCACTATATGTGCCATTTTGTACGTGATATCCAAACCATAGCGTAATCAACTAATCGAACATGCCAGATTATGCTGTAATAATTACACTGTCATCCAAGCCTTTATCACAAATAAATACACACAAATGCGCACATTATTATATATTATCATTATATATATATATGATATGTAATAATAATAGATATTAATGTGCGCATTTGTGTGTGTTTATTTGTCTATATACACGCATACGTATTCGTACATACGCAGACACGTTAACTTATGAACGATCACACGAGCACTCCATACACGTATTACACACAAGCACACACACAGACACACACACGCACACGCACACGCACACGCACACGCACACGCACACGCACACGCACACGCACACGCACACACACACACGCACACATACGTAGAACCGTCTGTAAATGACAATGTTAATGTTTCAGATTCATCGTGCGAACTGAACTGCCAATACGGATCGTGCACTTGCAAAATAGGAACGATTCCGGCCGGCAAATTCCACTGTCCCATCTGTTGCTACTGCATGTGCAACGGCGGCTTCCCTTCTTGCGCGCAGCGCTTCTTCTGGATGAGCACGAACAAATGCACCGATGATTGAGCTCAAACAGGAGTGGACATCAACTTTAATATACTCTAACCATGTCGGTTATGTTGCTTAAATAAATACGCCACATTGACTTCTATTTGAAATCGGTTTCGCAATTTATTTATTTATTTAACTACACTGTTCAAGATACTTTAACCATGTGGTTATGTTGCCTGAATAAATACGTCACATTGACTGGTACTAGAAACTGGACTCGCAATCGTTATCTTATCAGCGTGGTAGGCCTAGTTGAGTTGCGTTAGCGGCATGCTTCGGTTTTAGAACTTATGTAGACATCAGTCCGGTCCTCAAGGTCTAAAAACAGGGTTAGGATGTTTCGTTGTTATATTTGCAGTTCATAAGATCATAACGATAGCTTTGCTGGAATATTATGCATACACCAAATACGTACAACTACGCTTGCTTGCTGATAGACGTCCATATTCCACTGACACCAGAGCACATGTTTCCATAATGTAGTCTTCCCAGTATTATAAAACAACTAAAATAAATTCTGGTTCAAATTGTCGAGCAGTCATTGCAAAGTTATCGTTGAATCGTTATTGTTAATATATTACGTGCCTTTGTAAGAACATATCAGAATAAGCCAAAAATAGGATTACGCAGGCTATGAAAACCTATTGTAAATCTTTGTGGCACTGGTTTGCCATGCCTACCTTACAACACACAATTCCCGGTGTTACTTGTAGTGCGGTTGATGATGATAGAAGCCGGTTGCTTTCGTTGCATTCGAACAATAGCATGCACGGTGTTTAGTTTACGTAGTGTACAACTGGTATAGTCTTCAAATGTGTCACACCAGCCAGTCACATCCAAAGTGGTTTTGTTACGATGGACTAACGATGTGAAAACTAGTCTAGACATCTGTCTATAGTCACACGTTTACGACATATTGATCAATGTGTAACATTTATAGCGGCATGGCAGTAGCATGTGTGTTGACGGCATTACAAGAAACTATAGTCATGTTATTTAAACAATCCACTAAGCTATAGTTATGTTATTTAAACAATCCAAACAACTGTGCGATATACCATAACCGTTTGAGTAATATAAATTTCAAGTTTTCAGAAAACATAACGTTGATGTATGCATGTCATTGAAATAAAAACATCATTAACTTAATGGGTTTCCGAGGAATTATGTTGCGTGTTCTAATAGCGTAGCGGCTAATTCCGATTGTGAAATAAGACACTTCTTTTATCGTATTTGTATCCGTACACATGGTAGTTGAACATGTCTAATCGTACGTGCTTTCACAATTGAGTAAATCATATAATACATATAAATTATCCAGTGACTTTCTCTTGACACTTGTGATGTTATTATATAGTCCGACATCTGGCCTACACCTCGCGGTCTCCGCATCTTCAATTACTCAGCCGTATGGCAGACTACAGAGCATAGTGAAAACAATCGAGAGACAACAACAACGGGTCGGAGTAAACCGAGGCCGTAAAATGAAATACGACGTCATCGTAGCAGTCCGACGATGGCTTTGTGTCTCAAAACAAATAATGGTCCCAGAACTTAGCTTATATATAATACTGTACGCTATGCACCATATAAGTCAGCTTCATTATGTTACGGAATATATTTTCGCCGGTTTCTTGTGGATATTAGCAAACCAATATATTTTTGGAAACGTCATGACACGAGGAACCCGAAAACCAATGTTTCAATTTGACCATAAGCACGTAAGGCGGCCATTTTGGTTTTTAAAATGGCCGCTAAAATCAATTTTCCCCTACATCTTAATAACTGCATCACCTAGAACTTTAATTTGTGTGCCTCTATATAGCTTTTAGGATAATAAAATTCAAATTTGTTACATTTGGATTTCTCCGATATTCACATCCGCCATTTTTATGATGGCGGTCGTTAATACAAACATCACGATATCTCAACAACTTCGTCACATAGAGCCATAAAGTTTACGTTTTTGTATAGCTTGGTCAATAGCGATGTCAAAAATGTTACATGTGACCTTCGGTGATATTCATATAATCGCCATTTTTAAAGATGGAGTCCGTCAAAACATATTATTTATATTTTTAATAACTACATAACTTAGAACCATGACGATGACGTCAAAATTAGTTTTTTTTATATGCGATGATCTAATATATATTACTGTTGACCATCGTTGATTTTCAGATATCCGCCATTTTTAAATATCCGCAATTTTGAAAGATGGCATCTGACAAAACCTGTTATTCCCATATCTTAAGATGTATGTATCCTAGAACCGTGCAGTTGATTTCAAAACATAGGTTTTTCGATGCAACTATATAAAATGTATTACTTAAATATTGTAAGAAATGGGCAAAGTAATTTCGAACATCAGATTATTGACCGTGACACCTATCCCCTAAATCAACACAAATGATTCCCAATCAGTTCACATATCCCGCTGACATCCGCCTCATTTGCACAGCAATGTGTAATGCAAGTTCGCTTTTAAACACTTACGCTGTCCTCTGCAGCCTTTCGTGCAGCCGCACTTGATGGTCGGCCACAAGAGAAACAAGGATACATTTAAAGACAACCAATGATATGTACGGACGTCTAATGGTTATTAACGTATCAAGCTAATACATTGACCAGACACATGCTAAAGACAACTAAGAGCTCACTCTTGCACCAAATGGTGCATTGCTTCCATACACAGACACGATCTCTGCCCACTCCATAACACTCGGGCCACTCCACCGGTTCGCCGGACCCCTGTATGGTCTCCTTGGAGGTGCTTAGCCAGACACCCGTCTGCCCATTTTCAAGACTGGCAGATAACTGGCCAAAACGGGCAATTACCACTGATAAGACGGGTGAAATTTTGAGAGGGCCAGCTGGCCACTAGAATAACTAATAGTTAATGACTTGGCACAACTGGTAGTGAGTAAGATACGAACTAATTAAATAAATGGTTCAAATTACATTGGTTTGTCATTGAGAAGAATTAACTGGCCAGTAATGGTTGTGATTGACGTGGATGTCTTCCACGGAAACTGTTCGCGCGCAAAAACGCACGCTTTTGATTCATTCAAGACTGGCTAAACATAATTTCTGGCTAAGGGCCTGTCTGTCTCCTGCAACATTTGAGTTGCCGAATTATTCGTCGTGGCCTGTGTTGAAAGAGACAGACAACGATACGTCAATTCACATCCAAACATGCCGAGACACGGTTGCGTTCGGCATTTGTGGAGCGCAGTGGTGCAGTGGCTAGAGCTTCGGTATCTCGACCGAGAGAACCCGGGTTCGGATGTTGTGCTGCGGTGTCGAACCTTGGGCAAGTTCGTTCACTATACGTTGCTCCAGTTCACCCAGCTGTATCCATGAGTATCTGACTATAGACAATGGTGGGTATTTGTGTACGAATAGTCTTCGCGTATTAATTGCAGCGTACCTGGATGGTTCACAGAGAAATCGAGATGGTGCTCGATTGAACAGATCTGCCAGGGTGTAAAGTGTAAAGCACTTTGAGTAGTCCTGATGACTGGATACTGCACTATATACTTTTTTACTCTTTTAAATAGGCGCGCCATTCCGATCCCTAAAACATGTTATGGGGGCTTGGACATTGCCTTTATCAAGGCTACATGACCACTCTTTATACGCGCCACACAGTCTTTGACCAATTAATTATCCCCTAAATCAGAGGAATAACATGGCCGTCAGAAATCCAAATCGAGCGTGCCATGGCTGACTAACTCTTTCTTGGGAAACAACATGAATTCATGTGCAACAGGGAAGCAATAAAAAGGAATAGCTAAAACCTAAGCTAGCCAAATACAGTTGTTAGTCACGAGGATGTATTTGGGAAAGGTACGTCACAATGAACAAAAGCGGGTAATGATGCACGCGTTTCAACAGATTATCTTTAAATTTCGCCTAGGCATTTGGCTTTCGTAAGCTACCAGATGCAAAGACCACAATAGTTTCTTTATACATTAAACAAGTACGCATTTTATTAAACAGACTGCACACTCATTTGTACTAAAAAGAACCACATTAGCGATGGGCAAATGATTTAATCATTCGACGCGGCAACAGCTGTGCGCCCTTGTAGAAGCACAGGGTCCAATGGTCGACAAACTGTGCTCCCAGCAAGACACACCAAGGATACGGATACGTGTTACGTCATGGTGACGCGTTTGCCTAATAATCGACTCTTGGACAGGACACGACACCAGTGGACAAACGGTGCCGCCCATGGCACAATGTACGTACCAAGGTCAGACACTGAAAAGAGTGCCGATTCACTTGAACACAACTGCGACAACTAAGTATCAATGAATAAGCAATGAAATATATGTAATGCAATCTTGACATATAATAAAATTAATGTACCTTATGAGCAATTAATCAGAACATTCGTCTTTTCTATATATGAATAATAAGTGTATTTTCATTACACTGTTACACAACACCTAAATCGGTCATTCGCAACCAGGGATGCTTATTGTTTTACTCTTGCAATATTGTAGTGATAGTATCATAACTGTTTCGTTAATGTCGCGATAATAATTATCATGAAATGGCGATTAGCCGGGAAGACAGTCCCAGCCATACTTTGTGGGTGGCGCTATTTTGCGTTCAATGAACTGAGGGGCCGTGTCGGTCCAACATACAGTTGACAATAGTAACAGGTCTGGTTTCTTGTGCGATTATATGATATGTCTATCAATGCCTATGGTGCGAAAACAAATCAAGTTTGAAATTCAGACTCTCTGTGTATTACGTAACCTGTCATCGTTAATTGATCGCTGCATGGTTTGTTCCGCGGACGTTGCACTGCTGCTGCCGGTCACAGATGCTATTGACTCGCGTATTTACGAACATGTTTGTTGCTGACAATATCGAGATTCGTAAATTGATGGAGAGACTATATGTTGTCACATGACATGCTATCATCAATGTATCACCGCATGATCTCAATCGCTAACGTAATTTTACACATGTCATCGTTCTATGCTGCTGCCTCATGAATCAAGTGAAAACTCATTGTCATGATGATCTGTATGACTGTGTGTGCGTGTGTGCGTGTGTGCGTGTGTGCGTGTGTGCGTGTGTGCGTGTGTGCGTGTGTGCGTGTGTGCGTGTGTGCGTGTGTGCGTGTGTGCGCGTGTGCGCGTGTGCGCGTGTGCGCGTGTGCGCGTGTGCGCGTGTGCGCGTGTGCGCGTGTGCGTGTGTGCGTGTGTGCGTGTGTGCGTGTGTGCGTGTGTGCGTGTGTGCGTGTGTGCGTGTGTGCGTGTGTGCGTGTGTGCGTGTGTGCGTGTGTGCGTGTGTGCGTGTGTGCGTGTGTGCGTGTGTGCGTGTGTGCGTGTGTGCGCGTGTGCGCGTGTGCGCGTGTGCGCGTGTGCGCGTGTGCGCGCTTGTGTGCTTGCGCGTGCTTGCGCGTGTGCTTGTGCGTGCTTGTGCGTGTGCGTGCTTGTGCTTGTGCGCGTGCGAGTGCGAGTGCGTGTGCGTGTGCGTGTGCGTGTGCGTGTGTATATATGTGTGTGTGTGTGTGTGCGAGCGCGCGCGCATGTGTATGTGTGTGCATGTGTGTGTATGAGTATGTGTGTGTGTGTGTGTGTATGTGTGTATGTGTGTGTGTGTGTATGTGTGTCTGTGTGTGCATGTGTGTGTGTGCATGTGTGTGTTTGTGTGTGCGTGCGTGTGTGTATGCGCGTGTGTGTGTGCGTGTGTATGTCTATGTGTGTATATGTGTGTGTGGTGTGTCTTTGTTGGGGTGTATGTGTGTGTGTGTGGGGTGGGAGCCAGAGCCCTTCCAATATTCACCACATTCCGACGCCTATATTACTACTACTACTACTAATAATAATAATAAATCATTTTTAACGCGCCAATATCCTCAGACAATCCGAGCTCAGTGGCGCACCAAAACGAAAGGATTAAGCATTCTCCTACTCGTGTGCTAGGCGAAAGTCGTCAACAAATGGATGGATGTGCAAGGAAGCTAGGGAAGATAGGCGATATTGAAAAGATATGTTCTGAGGTGACGACGAAATGTAACAATATTTTCTGCTGATTTAACATTAACGGGAAGCGAATTCCATATAGTTGGCGCGGCAACTAAACAATCTCGAGTTCCAGCCTTTGTTTTAACTCTAGGAACAGATAGCAACTTCGAACTAGATGACCGAAGTTGTCTGCCTTGTCTATCTGGAGTGAGCATTGGGTGTGCATAACTAGGTTGTTTGTATGGAAGGGCTAACAAGAGCTGTTGCGATAGTCTTAGCAATAGAAAGCGACATATGTCGACGAATGCGGCGAAGATCACAGATATGATCAAAACTGCAACAGCATGTTTGGGATAGTTGAAGTCGCAATCAAAGGTCACTCCTAGATTCCTTACTGATGCTGCTGGTGTGGTATTTTGACTCAGGATGCATGTTGGAAAAAAGTCATTAAGTTTACCTCGCTGCATTGGAGTACCAATGATGAGAAATTAAGTTTTGTCTGCATTTAACTTTAATTTGCTGTCGGTCAGAAAACATCTTGGAGACAATCGTTGAGTCGGTTTAGGGGGTGACTTTTATCGGGCGTAGCCAAAGAAATGTAGATATGTGTGTCATCTGCATAAAGGTGATGATCCAAGTTATGATAGAGCTGAGTGGCGTAGTGTAGAGAGTGAAAAGGCCCAAGAACGGAACCCTGGGGAACGACACATGAAGTGGGGAGTACGGTTGACAAATAATTATCTATCTTTATAGATTGATGTCTATTGGTTAGATATGACGAAAATCAGGTCAGAGCTGTGCTAGATATGCCATACCACATTGATAAACGTTTGACAAGAGTGCTGTGATCAATGGTATCAAAGGCGGCAGACAGATCAAGCAAGGTAAGTGCAGTTACTTTGCCTTTATCAATGTTTAATATAACATCAGTGTGTACTTTTAGGAGAGCAGTCTCTGTAGAATGAAATTGTTTGTATGCTGATTGGAGCACAGTGGATAAACAAGTTGAGCTGATATGACACCTTAGACGGCTTGCTACGACTTTCTCAAGTATCTTAGAAAGAAAGCTAAGATTAGAAATTGACCTATAATTTTTGAAATCATCTTTTGGCAGATAAGTCTTCTTGAGAACAGGATTTACATGTGCATGTTTAAAATCATCTGGAAATTTACCCGAACTCAGTGATAAATTTGTGATATTTGTTATTGTACCAAGTAAAGAGTCAAGACATGCTTTTAGTAGTATGGTTGGTAAAGGATCGATATCGCATGACTTATTTGGGGAGGACATTATTATTTTCCTCACTTCATCAACTGTGGCTGACTCAAACAATACAAGTGGATAATTTACTTGAAGGGAGTCCACATTTACAGTATTTAAAGTGTGACATGGAAAAGCAGAACGTATAAGACTGATTTTATCTTGGAAATGACTAGAAAACGAGTTACACAAAGATTTGATTGATGCATGACTAGATAGAGATGGAGGCGGCCGTCTGTATAGAATATGATTTATGCAGTTCCATAGCTGACGTGGGTTATCAGAGTTACTCGAGGCCATGTTTATGTAATAATTTTATTTAGCTTTGGCCATTTGTCTGTTGCAGTAGTGGCACTGTTTAGAATATCGTGATCTGTCCAAAGGCGAGCGTAATTTGCGCCATACATGTTCAAGATAGCGCCGGCGCTTTTTAGATTAAAAAATATCAGGGGTCGTCCATGGAGCATGTGACTTTTGGGACACAGCTTTACATCTCAGGGGTGCATGTTTATTAAATAAATCTTTCAGTACTTCACAGTACTGTCGACACAGATCTGATAGATGTTCTTTGGGGTTACTGATGAGGTCGGATTTAAGGATGTCCGTCATTAATGCAGTAATGTAAATCTTATGGATCGGTCGGTAAAACACGTTGTGTTTGGACGGTACGGGAATTCTAGGAACTTTGAGATCAACAACGACAGTGTGGTGGTCTGATAAACCATCTGAAGCAATAGGTGTCTGATGATTGCTACAATCTGAACTGGTGATTAAGAGATCGAACCTGTGGCCATGTATATGTGTTGAGAAGGTAACGTGTTGTTTCATGTCATAGGATGCCAGAATGTCATTAAATGTACTTGTTGTTGATAAAGGTGTGTCCAGATGAAGAATAAAATCACCAAGTATATACAAGTCTGAATAAATAGTTGCCAGATTTTCAAGTAGATCCTGGAATTCTTCAAAGAAATGGGCAGGGTGTCCTGGAGGATGATAAATGCACACAAAATAAACAGAGAAAGATGAATGGGAAATTTCGGCATAGATGACCTCAAAGCTGGAGTAATCCGGGTTTTAATGCAAATTAACTGTGAACTGTTTTGAGATGAGAAATTCAACACCACCACCTCGCCCAACTGAACGTGGGCGATGATGGAAGGTGAAACTGGAAGGATAAATGTCAGCAATGCATGCAGCTGTGTCATGTGGTCTGAACCAGGTCTCAGTGACAGCAAGGATATCTATTATCTTGGAAGTTAATAAATCGGTAAGCGAGGCTGTTTTGTTTCGAATAGATCGAACGTTAGTGGTGGCCACTCGAATGTTGCGCCTGATAGCAGGTCCAGGATTTAGACTTACATCTCCTGCTAGTAGTAACATAATTGCCAATTTAAATGTTGGCTTAGAGCGGGGGATTAGCAGTAACGTTCTATTAAAGCAAATATTAAGGCATTAGTAATAGTTTAGTATACACTATCGACATTAATGTGTTTATCGATAGTTATTTGTACTATCAATAGCATTACATCATCACATACATTATTACAGTATATACATTTTTTGATATATATTTAGACCAAACACCGCTATTTACAACCAATATGAACAATGGACTTTCACATGCAGAGAGTCACATAGTTACATTACAGTATAATCGAATTAGCGTCAAACGTTCAGAAGTTCATTTACGACCCCAAGAAGGAAACGTAACGATTTTTGTTAGAAAATCCCAATGGCTTAAGGGCGTGTACTGGTAAATGTTCGTCCTGGACGTTTATTTAATGTATGCATCGTATTTCGTCTTTTCAACATTTGTTCAAATGTCCCTTCCACCGTTACGTTTTACATAATTTGTACAATCGTAGAAACAGTCATACCATAGAGAGCAACGATACCAAATCACGTAATCTTCGTCAATCGTCCTGTATACATACTCCACGAAACCCTTCCCTGCGTCTATATTTATCAAATTCCATCCGGATAATGAGTAGTTTTCATAGTAAAGGTAATATAAATGGATTATTCTGGAAATTACAGTAGTTTACATTATTACCCCGTCAAGTAGTAGTCAAGCTGATTTACAGGTATCTACATGGATATTGAACTTGAGTCGGGACTTTTTTACAACCTTTATATGATAATGATAAATTGTCTCACAAATGTAATCGTACGTAACGATACAAATCAATGTTTTAATTGCACATGTTAAGATATGTATTTCTTCAGGCTGCCTAATCTGTTCACAGTCAGGCTGCCTAATCTGTTCACAGTCAGGCTGCCTAATCTGTTCACAGTCAGGCTGCCTAATCGGTTCACAGTCAGGCTGCCTAATCGGTTCACAGTCAGGCTGCCTAATCGGTTCACAGTCAGGCTGCCTAATCTGTTCACAGTCAAAACTATTTAACTCACATAGTATAATTTCATAATTATTTGCACACAAAATATGTCGATATATTTCCATGGTAATACCGTTATAGATCAAACGCGTTTAATATAATTCAAACACTGAAATAAATGAGTGCATCTTAAACGGTCGTAGACAGTTGTCAGCACCAGGACACGCCTTAGCTATTTGATATGGTTACAGTGTAAGACAGACGACGACCCGACATATCAGATTGAGACATCTTCCTAAATACAAAAGTGTAATATTATTTTGCAGTGAATGGTGATTGAGTGCGCGGTAATTGATCAAACAAATAACGATTATACATACATATATATATATATATATATATATGTATCTATGTATGTATAATACATCACATGCCCATATATATATATATATATATATATATATATATGGGCATGTGATGCGCCACGACAAAATAGCTCAACTACGACTCACTGTCCGCCAATGTACTACTGGAACTGGAACATCTTTATTCGACAGATAGTATATAAGCAAACACAAAACATGTAACGACAATGCCAACAAGAAGACATTTCTGTCGGGAGACTCTCACTAAGGCATTATCAATATGCCGCTGATGTAAAAGCCACCCACCCACTTGTAATTGTAACTAAACATTAAGTAGAGGATAGATTGATATCGTGTACCACAATGACAGTAGTTGTCAGACTGGGAAGGCAGTCTGGTAGTACCAAAGTAATACATCTTGTTTAATGCGGCATCTGGCCACAAACAGTTGAA
This sequence comes from Escarpia spicata, assembly GCA_963995525.1. Lineage (NCBI taxonomy): Eukaryota > Metazoa > Annelida > Polychaeta > Sabellida > Siboglinidae > Escarpia > Escarpia spicata. Next base: position 12,190,215 of record OZ023215.1, on the reverse strand, counting down.
AATACGTTCCAAACATAAAATATAAAATAACGACAGTGAACATAATAGGTGTAACTAGAGCCGGTAATATTTACAGTGTCTTAGCGACACTTTTGAGCCAAATGTATCACTATACAACGTAACTTAGGTTGAACTATGTAAATGTGTACGAACTACGAATAACCTTAATATGTATCCACTTAAACGTCATTACTGTGCCAAAGAAAATGCAGTGTGTATCAAATGCTATCTGTGCAGCACATAATGTAGTGCTATGTACTGTAATACTATCCGCGGAAATATTTACTAAATGCATTTTTATAAACATAGGCCCTTTCATGTTGAAACGTCTGAAAACTTCCTAGTGTGATACCAGGGCCACAGTATTAGCCACCAAGTGTGTGATACCAGGGCCACAGTATTAGCCACCAAGTGTGTGATACCAGGGCCACAGTATTAGCCACCAAGTGTGTTATACCAGGCCACAGTATTAGCCACCCAGTATATCATAAATCATGGTGAGTCGTACTGTGAGATCAACTATAAGTATGCGTATGTAAAACTGTGTATGATTGTATTATGAGCATTGTTGTGTAAGCGTATCTGTATGCTATTTTCTGAAGCGACAGTATAACTTGTATTGCATGCGTGTGTATGTGTGTACACGTAGAACATAGTTCGTGCACTGGTGGTATGATTACATTGTAGCAGTAAAATTAACTGATTCTGCTGACAAAGATGTTCATCACCTTTGCCGTGACTTCCTTTCCTTTGAACCGCATAATCGTAATAAATATCAACGACAAAGGCGCAGCTACGAATTGTAATATATTATCTACAACTATTTTAAAGGGCATTTATGCACGACGATGTGTGTGTAACACTGAGTAAGCTTGTTTTGTGAGCTTTATCCACCGAAAAAATAAAAAGTAAAAAATAAAAAAACATTATAAGTGCATCTTATAATAATGCACGATGAGACGTCTGGTAAGTTCGAAGTAGAATTCCATTGCCACGATAATATGTGTATGATATGCAATAATTTAGTTCCTTTGCTGAGGAAGTTGCTTATCTCTTCGGCCGGGACTGGGCGAACAGTTTACCGTTTCGGAAAGATGGTCGACGGGTTCAGTTTGTACAATTCATCCATGCGTGGGCGTATGCGTGTCTTCTCCCTCGCGTCTTCTTGGATCAGGTCGTCGACGAATCGGTTATGTTGTGCCTGCGAGTTTCACTCGCGCTGCTCTCATGACCGTACTTCGGGTGACTCGGCTATAGAACCGAGTAATGATATGGCGCGGGTTGTCGTTCGATGTTCTCCCGCTGGAATTCTCAATGATGTTTCCCGTTAACGAGAACTTCTCCTGAAGGATTTGTTCTACTGTGTTGAGACAATTCTTGCTGACCACCTCGTGTGCGCCAAGCACACGGGTATTGAAGCCGCGCGAGTGCCTCTCCGCGCGACTGTGTTTTTCCTCGACTCTCACAATTGAGGCCGTTGCGTTTAGAAGTTTTCGCGAAGCTTGTTTTAGAGCCTTTTTCCATTTCGGCGAGATATTTTGTTCTTTGTTCGATTTGCGTCAAATGAACTCGACAGAGCTTACCAGATCAGCGATATTTTTTTCTTGTACTGTCACCTTTCCCCCACTTTAGTTTAGTTTTCTTTCCTACATTGCTTGGTTTGCAATAATTCTGTCCATTTTTAGTTCAATCAGGTGAGTGTGTTGCGCACGAACGTTGTAAACTTTTCGTCACGCGCAAGTGGTAGTTTAGCGGCTGAGGGATTTTCCTTTTCCACCGACACTGGTGAGGGAGGGCGGGGGAATGAGGGAGCGAGGGAGGAAGTGAGGGAGGGGGAAAAGGATTTGCGGATTGTTGGAAGGAAGGAGAGATGAAATGATGGATGAAGGGAGGGGGAGGAGTATACGAAGGGTGGTGGGTGGGCGGAAATACCAATGTGAATCGTTCATAATTTACGCCCAAAGTCAAATGTTACAGAATGCAACGTGACCTTTCAACGTCACCCATTAATTTGATCGGTGAAATACGACAACCTACAGTCATCACCTATTACATACCAACGGCTGCGATGCATTTCTATGATACTTGATAATAATAATAACGTAAATAGCACAAATAAAACCAAATACACAAATGACACAAATAAACTTATATCACAAAATCATAACAGTAATTTTATACATATTTTGGTTGGCATGTTATAATGTATCCATATGTTTCTCCATCGTTATTTCCGTGACTACGTTATTATTATTTGTCATGTTTCCACAACTGTACAAGGTGAACGAGCAGCCTATCCACACTGTGGAGGCAGGCCGCACTTTACAATTGTACGTTTCACCTCCTGATTGACCAAGGTCAATAATGTAGCCGATAATTGGTTTATTGGTAGGCTACGTTACTGTTATATCGCAGATATTTAACATGTGTACACGTAACCAAGAATAAACATTTCATTATGTTATATACATCACCAATATACAAATGCCACAAATCTATGCACTTATTACTATGCATAACAGTCACTTTTACATATACAAAGACGCACCCAGACATTGGTTGAACTCTGGTGCGCAAACGGAACATACTTAATCTATAGTAAAATTATTAATTTACATCAGCTGAAATAGACGCTAAATAAACTCATTGACCATCTACCAGGGTGGCTCATATGAGAGCGAATTTGTAAGTCTTAATAGGAGTCTCCCATATCCAAGTTGTACATTAATATGACACCCATTTGAAATGTTTTATTGTTAATATTATACAATAATGTACATTATTATTATTATTAGTAGTAGTAGTATATCATATTGTACAATTTTATAAATAACTATGTATGCATGTATGTATGTATGTATGTCTGTATGTCTGTCTGTCTGTCTGTCTATATGTCTGTCTGTCTGCCTCGCTGTCTGTCTGTATGTATGTATATCTGTATGTCTGTCTGTATGTCTGTATGTCTGTATGTCTGTATGTCTGTATGTCTGTATGTCTGTATGTCTGTCAGTGTGTCTATCATACAACAAGAGAGGTTGTTGTCCAACTAAGTCAGCTGATATGAGGTTGTTATTTACAATTATTAAAGTGTGTGCAATTTGAAGTAGTAACACAGTGCTCCGTTCTCGCATGTGAGTGTCAGGAAAATTAAATTTGCTGCATCTATGCACAATGTTTTTGTACTGTGAAGTATAGGCGTTGAATCGCGAGCTTTGATCACACATAGGCGGAAACCGGATAGGTAATCATGCCCAAGAGGTGTGACGGAAAGTGACTAGGCGGATGAATCAAAAAATTAATACTGTGCGAACAATTGTTTGACAGTGGGTATATGTAATATAATACTGGGTATATATTGTTAGCACTCAACCTGTCACTTCGTTCGACAACATAAACATAAATCACGATAGGTGTGTCTTTATAACTTAACACATAGGACCCTATAAGTGTAGGTAGCGTGGTCAGCGATACACATGACAGCGATTGTTCGAGAAAGAAACATGTAGGTATTATTACTGTTGTTTATATTTGTAAACACCTCTGAACGTTTCATATATGGTTATGATATACGAAATGACGTGTCATTTAAGCATACGTGCACGCAGGTTGTTATACACTTGCTAAGTGTTTCTGATATTTGGATGCAACTCAAGTCGTTTATAGCAGTATGTGTAAACGACAGATCGACGTTAGACAAATTATGCGTTTTACATTAGTAACTCACCACGAGGACGTTTTTTACGCAGGTGTTAGAAAATTAGTTAGGTGTTAAAAATATAATAAATAATTTGTAACAACAATATTGTTCTGAAGGTTTTTATAATATTTTGTATAAATTCGTTGGTTGTTGTTAGAACGCAAGAATGATAGACTCTCGCTACACGGAACATGTTCGGAATGTTCTGTACAACCTACGTTATTTATTTATAATACCAAAACTGGTCATCCTCCTGTTAGCGCTAGCGTTATTACACTGACGCAAAAGACGGTTTCTCGAAATATTCTTACTCGACATAAATTTGAGCAGTTTTTCAAACGCTGTTACATAAACAACCCCTAAAGGCCGTGATACATTGGCACGTTTCGCCCGATCCGATCCGACCAGACCGCAACAGACTCACTCCGACTGCAGTATATTCACTACACCGCTGCACTATACTCTAAGCCGGTGCGGCGTCATAATCTGACTTAGTCTTTTAACCGATTATGTCATAATCACGTAAGCGTGAACACGTCGGACTAACACCGAGAAGTTCTAACGTAGTCAAAAGTGTTCAACTTTACATGATTAAGACATCACGCCGGCTTCGAGTATAGCGTAGTCGATTTCAGTCGGTGTAGCGGATAGACTACGGTCGAAGGAAGTCTGTTGTGGTCAGGTCAGGTGGTTCTTTCACATCGATCGATGATACGTGCTACATCACGTAGAAAGTGACACCAGACTTTGCGTATTTCAGGTTGACTTTAAAGAACGTCGCGTTTGCGGTGGTAGTCGCAATATCCACGATCTGCTTATCGTCCCGTGTTGAAGGCCGATCAAGCGGTATGGATATCATACATAGCTCAGAGGAAGCTTACGTGCACGCACGCACGCACGCACGCACGCACGCACGCACGCACGCACACGAAACACACACACACACACAGACAGACAAACAAACAAACAGACAAACAAATAAACAAACAAACAAACAAACAAACAGACAGACAGACAGACATACATACAGACAGACAGACAGACAAAAGAACAGACAGACAGACAAACAGACAGACAGACAAACACACAGACAGACAGACATACAGACAGACAGACAGAGAGACAGACAGACACACAAACAAACAAATAAACAGACAGACAGACAGACAAACAAACACACAGACAGACAAACAAACAGACATACAAACATACAGACAGACAGACAGATTGTTGAATGTTACCGGAGCTGTTCTAATTGAACCGATATTGTGCCAACTACGAATCAGGTCTGTATCTCGGTCTGTACACACACATTTGGTCATCTAACGTACTTTATCGATATGTTGCACACCCGTAACAGAATTGACGTATGGTATTGCTACGTCCACTAAAAAAGCTGACGTAGAAGTATCAGTTTCAAGATAACGATTCATCTTTCTCAAGTGGACCCTCTGGAGCCTATGCAAGTAGACGTGGTGTGGTGTCCACGTGTTTAACTTACCTGACAGTTATTTCCTGCATACATCTGTTGATGAGGAAATTATTTTCAACGACCAACGATACGTCTGATGTGGAATAGTTGTGTTACTGGTACTATCCGCCACCACGAAATTAATCTTATTATAAAATTTTCCATTTTCTAGTTATTGATCTCTTTGAAAGAGGGGGGAAATGTTGTTAATGACGCCTACAATATAACGGATGACAAGTCATACTTTCTAACTTGATACTTAGAGAAAACATTGTTCTGATAAATCATGCTTTAAAGACTTGGTAACTTACATATTCGCTAAAGATACTCCACTTTTGAATACTTATAGAAATTCTCATCAAAACATGTTTACATATTAGATAATTGATATAGTTGTATTTTAGCAGAAATGCATTCAATTCAAGATCGACCGAACGACCTGAACAAATTCGACGACAGAAGCACGGTGTTTGTCTACAGCTAACGGATATGTCAACACGCAACATTCGAAGAAATTGGAATCAGTCCATTATGGAAAAAATATTAGTCTATATGGAAAGAATACAAAACAAGATGGCGTTCTACGAACACTGCAAAAAAAGACAACTACGAATGCAGAATCCAAAATTTTCCAACATGTCCCATCTGTACCAAACGTCTAATCTGCAATGAAGTCAATGTTAACTATAATAATTTATATATAATATCATTATTATTATTAATAGATAAACAGTACCCCTATTATCACGCTGTGGCCCGATGTTCACGTACATTGTCAACACATTTTTCGTTTCGTTTGACGGTTACCTATGTTGCCAGGAGGGTGTGATGGCATTGACAATTCGACGAACATATGCTGTGACAATGTACCCAGACATCGTCCAGACAACGCGGACTGTTGTGGCACTGTCGCCTTTGATTCGGTGAAGAACATGTGCTGCAAAAGCGCAGTCCAACCAAGACGAGACAACGGGGAGTGCTGTGGCCTCACGTCGTATGACGCTGGAGTCAGGTGCGGTACTCACTGTATATTTGCATTGGTACTTAGCGTGCCTCTACCGAATACGTATTCAATAAGTATGGTGTGGTTTAATCCTGGCGGGGTGGCGGCCGGTGTTGCGTGAGAGAAAACGTCGTGCCACAATACCTCGCTCCATGTTAAACTATCGGGCGCCACGGCCAGCAGCAGGCAATCAGCCATGGCAATTTTGGCCAGCGAAGCTTTTTAGAACGGCTAAACACCTCCATATCATCTTTATTTTAGGCAACGAAATAATTTTATTTCCAAATAAAACATTATATATTTCTAAAATATGTATATGAAATTTTGATATTCTCGTATAAAATCAGTATGTTTGATAAGGACTATACCTATAAAGTAAAGTTATATTTCACCTGACCCTTGATAGAATACCTTGAGGCATTCCCGCACGAGGTATTGTGTCACACTACACCGGCGAAGGTTGTGTGTGCTTGTGTGCTCGTGTGTGCGTGTGCGCGTGTGCGCGGGTGCGCGCGGGTGTGTGTATGTTCTTGTGTGTGTGTATGTGTGTGTCTTTGTGTGTGCGTGCGCGCGTATGTGTGTGTGCATAATTGTATGTACTCGTGTGTGCGTGTACGTTCATGTGTTTGTGCGTGTAGAGGTATGTACAAACTTGGACCATTTCGTTCACTTTAATTGCAACGTGGTTGAATAGTCCCCGTCTATGTCTGGATGGTGCGCGACGATCTACCAGTTGGTGAAGTGTAAAGCGCATCGAGGACTAAACACGGCTGTATAAAATCTTAACTTTACCTGTATTACCGTAAACACAATTACTGTTTGACAGATACCAATCACTCCACTTTCAGCCCTGCCATCCAGTACTGTTGCAATGACCATATCGTTGGTACACCGATCGAGGATTTTGACAATTTCGTTCACTTTAGAGTGGTGTAGTTCACGCATCCATATAAAGGAACAGATGTGCAGTGGTGTATCAAATAGTTCATGATCCCTTGCTTAACAAATTTATGTTGTCCCTGATGATTTGGACGTTGTAGTTTTTATTGATATCTATATTAACACGATCACCTTGGGGCAGCCTGGTTGCATCTCCTGCCAGGTGACGGTGTCCGTCACATCTTTCTATGTTCAATCGCTTCCTTTGGTTTACCAATTGGCGATATATTTAAAGGTGGTTATCTAGAGTTATTAACTTACATGCACCAGATGTTGTATCACCTGTCGGAGAAAGATGGAAACAGGATTATTGCAACAATATTATTCTTATTGTTGCAATCCACTCAGCAGTATGAGTAATAACTTGGCTATATATAGTGGTGGATATTTGTGTACAAATAGTCATTGCGCATTAACTGTAGCGTAGCTTACACCTCCCCAGAGAAGACGAGATGGGGTCAGATTGAAGAGAACAACCAGGAAGTAAAATATAAAGAGCTGTCCTAAATACTGGATATAGCGCTATATGAGAAACTACCTTTGCTATGCTTTTTATTATTGTCATTATAATTATTATTGGTGTTCGGATGTAGTTTCTGCTGTGGCGACGTGGTGGTGCCCCTCGATGCGGCCGACACCTGTTGCGGGGAGGACACGTACGTGGTGGGAGAGCAGTACTGCTGCGGCAATGTCCTGGTTGGTCTCCCGGCGGAGACAACTTGCTGCGGCAACGTCTCCTACGACGGTGAAACACAGGTTAGTACCAACGGTTACTACCTACCGATCTTTATACATGGATAGAAAGCGCCAATGATAACGTGAAGGCATTATTCGCCATTTTGCTTTCACTAAACAAACGATAATAGAGGTCACTGGATGATATACACGCATAGTCTCGCTTAACCGACTCTCGCCTGGCTGCGTGACTTCGCCAGAACGACCCATTTGAATGTTATGCCATGAAAGCTGCCACCATGTGATTAAAAGGCATTAAACTACGAAAAAAACTATGTCGGTTTATTTTGTGTGTGACATGTTTCAGTATAAGTGTAATGTTGTTATAGTATAGTATTATCTGATAAAAGTGTATTCTTAGTGAATTTGTTATTTCACCCGAATCTGTGGTAAAGCCCCCTACCGGTAACAATGGCTGGAGCTTAATAATCCAGTCCGTTGTGACGGGCCAATGCTGCCATCTCACGGCGGCTGGATAATCGAGGCTAATACGCACAGTGTTTATGCATCGTCTATAGCGCATGCATATCTACGTAATGTTTGACGGGAGTATAACGGAAAACACTGATCCTGGTGGAGCGTAAAGATGGACGTTTGGAACACTTTGGACGCAAAGTGATCGTATCTCGAAGTATACTGCGTAACAACAGGGAAAGCAATTTGGTGGCCAGGCTTCCCGTCAAGTCGGCCAGTTATCGTTAGGGCGTGCGCGTCCCGTCTGAGTCTGAAGGTCCCACTGCAGATGTTGTGTGTGGTGCATCAAAGAAGTTGATCGCGCCTATTGACGTGACGTTTCGGGTGTGCGCAACGCACAAGAATAACAAAGATAAAATTATGTTTTAAATACTTTATACCACACTGTCAATTAAAAATGGTGATTGTTGTTAGCCGTTGAGTGAAACCATCTGCCTTCCAACTATAGATAAAATGTATAGAGACCAATGTTACTACGCGAAGTAACACGTGACACATCTGGAACATAATTTATAATACACTAGTTGACACACACTTGGGACACTGGTAGAGCAACATACCGCGGTTATCACGGTTACAGTATTTAGATCTCGAATATGTTTTATGTTCCCCCATCTGTTGATCATCATTGAATTATCTCAGATAAGAGAAAGGTTCTAAGAAAGTATAACATATCAAAAACATGTAAGTATATAACTCTAAATTCCGTTGTTTTTTTCTGAACTGCATCGCCAGTTGGTAGATCAGAGGCTAATTGTTTAAAGACGCGATTAAACATAGAAAGAGGCCTCGGTGAGATGCATTTATAGTACTCTAGAATTAGCATATTAATACAATGGTAATGGTTATTCTCAGTGATTGTCAACATAAATAAAGCAATTAATTTTGTACTTTAGATTAAACAGTCAGAATAATGATATATCAATGACAACGGCGATAGTTTAATAAAGGTAACGAATTATTATGCCGGTAAAGAATACATATATGACTAACAATAACGCTTACTGGTTTTAGACAAAAATCAGAATATCTGCATCATAACGCAAAACAACTGTCGATCTGACGTTTGAATAATGATGTTGTTAAAGGCGACCGAACGCGCATCGGCATAAATACTCGAATGTTTCGGCGCATAACACAACTATCGTGGGAATTTGATACATATCAAATTTGTCACTATAATCGATTTAGTTCAGTCAGTTATTATGCACACCATAAAACGAATGTCGAATCGTATTCGATGAACATAGAAAGAACACTATATCCTCAAATTCTATCACTGTTAATAAGGAGGCTAACTTCGACAGCAGTTTGCGTTGTTACGACAGAGGTGACACCTGGCGAATACGAATTAGCTCAAGTTGCCCCCAAGTGGAAATAACTCGGTGTAATGTGGTGATCTGTACATCAGTGTTACAAGATTGTCCTTTACGCCAACGAACGGCGACAGTCAGTAGTTATTGGTATGTATCATTGATTACCCAGATATTATTTTCCCTGGTATGTCGTATAACACAAGGACTCATGCACGCACGCACGCACGCACGTACGCACGCACGCACGCATGCACACCCAACACACAACACCATACTCACACAACGTACACACCACGCACGCACACGCCACGCCACGCCACGCCACGCCACGCCACGCCACGCCACGCCACGCCACGCCACGCCACGCCACGCCACACACCACACACCACACACCACACACCACACACCATACTACACCACACTACACCACACTACACTACACTACACCACACAACACCATACACCACACTACACGACACGACAAGCCACCACACATCACACTATACCACATGCCACACACACACGCGCGAGCGAGCGCTCGCACCCACGTACCCACATGCACACTCACACACATGGGTCCCTAAATGCACGCACGCACACACACACACACACACACACACACACACACACACACACACACACACACACACACACACACACACACACACACACACACACACACACACACACACACACACACACACACACACACACACACACACACACACACACACACACACACACACACACACACACACACACACACACACATGCACGTGCGCACACGCAAACGTACACGCACACGCACACGCACACACCGAATTTCCTATCTTCCATAGGAATGGTACTAAAAAAGATCGGTTTTAACTTATTACATGTAATATCTGAAACACGTTTGATTCACTGCACCATTACTAATGGTGTAGCGAAGAACAACATCATTATCATTGTGAGGTCATTTTCCTCGCGAAGTGCCTTTTTGAGGGGTCTCAATTTCAAGAGGTACGTACATGACGGTTAAATGTCCTGTTAGGACAAAAAGGAAGACGAAGACGTTTCCTTCATTCTGCTTATTGATGCTGAGATTGAAACTTTTGTCTTGGCGCGCCTCTGAGCGTGATTTCAAAGGACTAAGGCGCAACAGAAGTTATGTGATTATTGTTATTATTGTTATTATTCCAGTACTGCTGCGGTGGCGTGGTCACGGCTAGCGAAGAACAATGCTGCGCCAACAAACCATTCGACCCCATTCAACAACTGTGTTGCGACGGCAACGTCGTCGCACTGCCGATCGCGAGTGCGCAGTGCTGCGGGGCATCTGCCTACAAGTTTGTATCATTTATTTCATTACCAATCATATCTGTTTTCTAAAGTCAGCCACACTGCGAAGTCTAATGAACAATTTTACGCGTAATCATTTTCAAATACAATATTACGACTAGATACTTTTCTACATTCAATAGTGTGTTGAAATCGTAACTTCAGTGATTTGCGATTTATTGCACTATGAATAAAACTACTGATGACATTGGAATGAACTGTGCATCGCACCATGTTTAGTAAACATATTATGTCGATAGTGACACATATAAATTTGTTCACAATTTTGAATACACAAAAAGCATGTTATCGAATGTTTTTGTGTGTAATATTGTTTGTGATCTCTACCTACAGTTCTTATAGTGAGGCGTGCTGCGATAACACCGTTGTCGCAAAACCACTGACCGCTCACTGTTGCGGAGGACACGTATACAGGTAGGTGAAAGATCAAAGCAGTTCATTGCAATAAGTCGTTGCTGCGGTAGCAGCTCTAGCCGGTCACCAAACGTTTGTTCTTTAACAACGTGTCGCCTCATCCTATTGTTCCGCGGCAGAATGTTATCAATTATCAGTGTTGCTAACATAGCAGTATCAATAGTGGTTTAGTTGCTTTGGTTTATCACGTGGTGCACTCGTGAATGGCGTATCTGGCGTGATGTGACAAAACCGCTGTTTTCTCAAAACCATCACGTTTCTTTCATGTTTACTTTCATCAACGTCTATGCCAGTTTGAGTCCTTCATACAATGCCGCTATCAGTTGAAATGGATAATCGTTCTATATTCAAACTGTTTCACATACCATCTGGACGTCAGTGGGACGAAGTAGCATAGATGTTGGAGCATCGGACTCTCAATCGATATAATAAATCCGGTTTCGAATAATCTTGCTGCCGTAATCTTTGGCAATTTCGTTCACTCCACGTTGCATTAGTTCACACCGCAATCTAGATGATTATCTGAGTTAGCAGTGACTAATATAATACGTGAATAGTCTTCGTGCATTAATTGCAACGTGGTTGAATAGTCCCCGTCTATGTATCGATGGTGCGCGACGATCTGCCAGTTAGTGAAGTGCAAAGTGCATCGAGGACTAAACACGGCTGTATAAAATCTTAACTTTACCTGTATTACCGTGAACACAATTAAGGTTTGACACATATCAATCACATAAATTTCAGCGCTGCCACCCAGTACTGTTGCAATGACCATATTGTTGGTACACCGGTCGAGAAGTATTGTTGTAATAATCAGCCGATAGACCCAGCGGATAACGTTTGTTGCGAAGGCACAGTACAACCGACATACGACAACGTGCAGTGCTGCGGCAGTACCTCTTACGACTCCGTTAAACAGATATGCTGCGAAGGCGTCATCGTTGCCCAGCCAAACAACGGAAAATGTTGCGGCAAGTTAGCCTACGATGACATCAACGAAATCTGCTGCGTAGGCGTGGTCCAGCCGAAGCCAGAAAAGGCTCAATGCTGCGGGGATAAAGCTTTCAACACCGAAACTGAAATATGTTGCAAAGGTGTTACACAGCTAAAGCCAGAGAACGCTCAATGCTGTGAAAACAAAGCATTCAATACTGAAACTGAAATCTGCTGCGAAGGTGTGGCCCAGTCTAAACCAGAAAACGGTCAATGTTGTGAGGATAAAGCTTTCAATACCGAAACTGAAATTTGCTGCATAGGTGTAACCCAGTCGAGGCCAGAAAACGCTCAATGCTGTGAAGGCAAAGCGTTCAACGCCGAAACTGAAATCTGCTGCGAAGGCGTTACCCAGCGAAAGCCGGACAACGCCCAGTGCTGTGTGTCGGTGGCGTATGATGAAATCGTACAGATCTGTTGTGACGGAACTGCACAGGAGAAACCGGAGAACGGACAGTGCTGTGAGAAGAGTGCCTACGACCCGGAGGAACAATACTGTTGTGGCGGGCTTCTCGTCCCGAAGGCCGACGAAGAGCGCTGTTGTGCGGGACAGCTCTATGACCTCAGCATTGAGGTAAGATGGTGATGCGTTATAAATAATTGAATTGTAGCACATGCTATTGCTATACAGATAATTCATGAACGAATGTAGTATATGCAGGGAATTGATTATATGTGGTTAAACACTCATACGCACGCACGCACGTATATACGCACACAAATACACGCGCACACACACCACATACACGCACCCACGCGCACGCAAGCACACACACACGAACGTGTGCATAACGTCTACCATTCACATTGTGACTTTAATATTGCTTATCGACTTTGATATCGACCAGTCCATTGTTTTTATGCGTCTTTGTGCTTGATATCCAAGGACGTAGACATAAAGTAAATTACATTATTGTTAGTACGATTATTTTGTTAAACGACCTTGACAAGTCTATCAATTGCAATTGCAGGATTGATTCGCAAGACACAAGAATAACTTTGAAATATTATGCTGGAACCTTCTTATTCGTATCTGAATCACCGTCGTTTTTGACATTAATGTCATCACCATTATTGTCGATCGCAACCATAATTTTCATCTGTATTGACACGTACACTGTACGTTTGTCGACAGTACTGCTGTGGTCGTACCATCGTGAGTCTTCCTGCGGAGGAACATTGCTGTGGAACTTACCCACTGAACAAGAACAAACAGACCTGCTGCTCCCGTCGTGTGTACCCGTCAAACGCATACATGTGTTGCAATGGCCAAGTACAGGTGAGTGTTGCCCGTTACATGCAGCACACGTGATATGCGTATATCGTAACGTAGTACACATTGCGGAAGACCGAAACAATGTAATCAACTGGTACGAAGTGTGTACATTTTGTTAAAGAAATGATACACGATGTGATTTAATTCCATTTACAATTGATACATCCATTTACGTGCATATACCATTTAGTAATAATTATTGACGATAACAAAGTTGTTAATATTAAACCGTCATCATCATCATGATCAACTATTTCGCTCGGTTATCTATCAAACACATCACACGTTGTGATTTCAGCAAACGATATGATTTAGAAATAATAAACTGATACACATGACGTTCTTTATAATACCTGCTGATGACTGAGTGATCCCCAATTCGAAACTGTGGCGGATGTTGGGCAGGGCAGACTGGGCAGTTGCCCAGGGGCTTCCACCAATAAAATACTTTATGTGGTGACCTCCACAAAACGATATTTAAAGTCATGATCCATTTTTTCTTCTGAGTTGTGTCATGTTCTTGTTCAATTCCATGTCACTGCTAAGTGTATCTGAAGATATCATATCTTAAAATACACCTTTCAGGTGCGGATGTATGTACTATGCGCATGAAAAAAAAATTTATTGGGTAATAAACGCTATATTGTCGTAGGCAGGGATATGTGACATCTATCGTAATAGAATGATCGATAAATCACTGACCATATCATATCAAATTGTCATAGTAACATCAACTAACTGACTTACTGAACAACTTCTTATAAAATCAGCATTAGTACCAAAAACTTATTAATAGTTTCACCATCACTATAAATATATACCTTGCTAAAATTCATTTACTCCAAAAACGAGTTTTGCGTGTAATAAGTCATGTAGGATTTATTGATCATGCGCAGCCTTTATTTACATCTTATCAAATAATGAATATTTATGACGTAAATAAATATTTATGCTGTATTCTAAAGTACAAACATAAGAGGGATATGTTGCCAGATATATATCATGATGTATTTGTCCTGCAAATATCCACACATAAATATAATACAAGGCAGGAAGTAACATATAAAATACCATAATGGAAGACTAATTGCAGACAATTGTCTTTGGCTTATGTTGGTCCTAAAATCTGGAATACATTTATTACAAATAACTATTTACAATATTGTACATCTCTTCATATGTTCAAACAAATGACCAAGCGTCTAATTCTACCAAACATATGCTAAATTCTGCTTTAATGTAATTTGGTCATGTTAAGATGTACCCGGTGTTCAGTGTTACGGTACTCGTATAATGTTGTCATGTTAAGATGTACCCGGTGTTCAGTCTTACGGTACACGTATAATGTTGTCATGTTAAGATGTACCCGATGTTCAGTCTTACGGTACACGTATAATGTTGTCATGTTAAGATGTACCCAGTGTTCAGTCTTACGGTACTCGTATAATGTTGTTATGTTAAGATGTACCCGATGTTCAGTCTTACGGTGCTCGTATAATGTTGTCATGTTAAGATGTACCCGGTGTTCAGTCTTACGGTGCTCGTATAATGCACTATTAAATAATTAGTTAGTTTATTATGAAGATGTTTATGTTTATGTATTATGTTGTTTTTTGACACGAATCATAGTTTTCATTTCAAATATGACATGAATAAGGAACACAAGCAATGTGTTGCTTCGTTCCATTTGTTACGTAATGTATACATGTTTCATATTACTGCTACATCTGTGCTATACTTAACATTATGTATCAATAAAGATTATTATTATTATTACTATATACGACATGCGACAGGGCCGTCCGATAATGCCGGCCTGCTGCGGTATCATGGCCTACAGTCGACTGGCACACGAATGTTGCGGCGTTGACAACCTGCTCGCTAAGCTGCCCAGAAGACGTTGCTGCAATGGGAAGGTCTTCAACAGGCTATATTCGGCGTGTTGTGAGGACCAGGTTGTGTCAAAGGAGGCGTGTTGTGGCGATAAGATCATCGATCCGGATTCACAAGCTTGCTGGTGAGACGACGGTCAATCCGGTAAAAATACCCAAACAAAACATCGATGTATTAGAGTTGCATTCTGTGATCATCCATCTTTAAAAAAATACAAATGGTGTTAAGGAAAGTATACATGTATATATATATATATATATATATATTATATATATATAATATATATATATTATATATATATATAATATATATATATATACATATATATATATATGTCAGACATTTATATTGCAAATTATGTGATAACAGTGTATAATGGTGTTAAGGAAAGTATACATGTGTATATATATATATATATATATACATATAATATATATATATGTATATATATATATATGTATATATATATATATATTATATGTATATACATGTGTATATATATATATATATATATACATATAATATATATATATATATATATACATAAATATATATATATATATATTATATGTATATATATATATACACATGTATACTTTCCTTAACACCATTATACACTGTTATCACATAATTTGCAATATAAATGTCTGACATAGTTTTGCAAAATAATGTTTACAATAACATAATATGAATTGAAAATATAAATATTTTATATAATCACAAGGGTGAAGGCATTATAAATATATCCATGTATGTATATTATAACGTTCTGGTATGGAGATACAAATTCGATAACGTTCAA
>OZ023215.1:12166361-12168861 GCA_963995525.1 Escarpia spicata | reverse complement strand
TTGGCATAGATGTGGTAAGTCCAACCTGCGGATCATTCGCCGGTTACGTCGTACACGACTTCTCGGTGTCTCGATGAGTACAGATCGAGGATGCTGAAGATTGCGAACCACTTCGCCTTGCGTCTTCAGGTCGGGGACCCACACTCGGTCTCCGGATGATAAGGTTTCACCTTCCACGACTCTATGTCTGCGATTGTAGTTCTGAGCCATAGTCTCCCGATACTGTCTCTCCCTCTTTCGAACGATATTGAAGTCCGGTAGTTTCGGAGTTAACTCGTCTGGGTGAATTGGCACTCTGGTTTTCAACTTCCGCCCCATGTTCAGTTGTGCTGGAGAATATCCATTGTGAAGGGGAGTGTTCCGGTATGTTAGGAGAGCGAGGTACTCATCATCACATTTATTCAGGATAGTTTTCATCGTTTGGACGGCACGTTCGACTTCGCCGTTTGACTGAGGATATTTCGGGGATGATGTGACATGCTCGAATCCCCAGGATTTCGAAAAGTCTCTGAATTCCTCTGAATCGAACTGCGGCCCATTGTCCGAGAAGAGAATATCTGGTATTCCCTGATGACTGAACATTTTTTAAAGTTTGGCTACTGTTTCTCCAGTGTTAACATTTGTTGACACAATGCAGATTTCGACATCTCGCGAATAGTAGTCAACAGTCAGTAGGTACATATGACTTTTGTGTGTGAAAAAGTCTGCACCAATTCTGGACCAAGGTCTGCGAGGGAATTCTGTTCCCTTCATGGGTTCAATGCGATCTTTGCGGTATTGTTCGCATATGGCACAATTTTTTACCATCTTCTCGATATCTCGCGAAATCCCTGGCCACCACACGGATGATGCTGCGTTCCCACGAGTTTTCGTGATTCCCTGGTGGCAGTCGTGAAGATATCTAAGAATGTCAACTCTCAGACTAGGCGGCACAACGAGTCGTTGTCCATGCATCAAAAGTCCTTCATTGACTGACAGGTTGCCTCGTACCTGCCAGTATTTCACGATAGGTCCTTGCATTTTCCGCTTGTCTTCTGGCCATCCATTTCGGACATAATGGAGGACGAGTTTTAACATGTCGTCTTTGTTGAGTTCTCGTCTGATTTCTTCGAGTCTTTGGTCAGATGCAGGTAGATGCAGCATAACCGCATTGAAGTAGCTGTCCACCTCCTGACGGAACTCCTCTGTCTGCTGGTCGCCAGTGTGTTTCATGGGAGCACGTGACAGTGCATCAGCAGTGTGCAGGTGCTTTCCTGGAACATGGTCGATGCTGAACGTATACCTCATCAGGCGCATCCTGAAACGTTGAATACGTACAGGAAGTTCGTGCAGAAGCTTCGTGGAGAGTAGAGGAACGAGTGGTTTGTGGTCCGTCTCCACCTTGAATTGCATGCCGATGAGAAGGTCAGACCAGTGTTCG
Source organism: Escarpia spicata (assembly GCA_963995525.1). Taxonomy (NCBI): domain Eukaryota; kingdom Metazoa; phylum Annelida; class Polychaeta; order Sabellida; family Siboglinidae; genus Escarpia; species Escarpia spicata. The sequence continues at coordinate 12,167,441 of OZ023215.1, read as the reverse complement.
AGTGCCCATGTGGTTGCCAACGCCTCTTTTTCGATCTGGGCGTAACGGCATTCGGTCTCGGTCATTGATCTACTTGCAAATGCAACGGGTCGCATCTCCCCTGAAGACTGTCGTTGTAGTAATACAGCTCCAAGACCGAAGCTGCTGGCGTCCGCCGAGACAACTGTTTCTTTCTCGGTGCCATACATTGCAAGTACTCTTTCAGATGCCAGTTCCGATTTCAGGTCTTTGAAAGCTTGCTGCTGTGTCTGGCCCCATAGCCATGCATTCTTCTTCTTTAGCAGCTCTCTTAGCGGATGTGTCATCTCTGCTAAGTTCGGACAGAATTTCATGAGCTGATTTATCATTCCCAGAAATCGTCTGAGATCCACGATGTCTGTTGGCTCAGCCATCTCAACGATCGCTTTCACTTTAGCTGGATCTTTGTGGATTCCGTGGTTGTCTATGATCTGTCCGAGATACGATAGTTTGGTCTGTGACAAGACGCATTTCTCCAGATTGAGCGTCAGACCACTCTTTGTCAGTCTGTCGAGAACAGCTTTCAGCCTCTGATCATGTTCGCGTTGGTCGCGTCCGACAACAAGTATGTCGTCCAGGTGACAAACGACTCCGTTGAGCCCTGACAGTTCACGGTCCATACGCGTCTGGAAATACTCCGGGGCTGAGGATATCCCGAAAGGAAGTCGTCGGAACATGTATCTGCCATATGGCGTTATGAAAGTTGTCAGCTTAGCACTCTCTTCACTGAGCATGATTTGATGAAATCCTGAGTTTGCATCAAGTTTGGAGTAGATTGTTCCTTCTGCAATGCTGCCAAGTGTCGTTTCAACTTTCGGAATGATGTAGTATTCTTGACGCACTGATTCATTCAGTTTCGTCAAGTCTACACATATTCTGACAGCACCTGAAGGTTTTGGAACTGCAACGATTGGAGCACACCAGTTGGTGGGGTCATTCACTGGTTCGATCACTCCACTATCTACCATTCGGTCGATCTCGTCTTTCACCTTTTTCATCAGCGGGAGAGGCACTCTCCTTGGTGTGGCAAGACAGAATGGTGTCGCGTTCTCTTTCAAGTGA
>OZ023215.1:12145719-12166161 GCA_963995525.1 Escarpia spicata | reverse complement strand
ATAGATGATCCCTATCCAGGTAAACAAAACGGAGCTACAAGAGTTCCTTGATATCGTCATCTACATGGGCTCATTCGTACCAAACCGTCACAGAACACAGCAATGATGAGGGAACAGCTGAAGAAAGACGTTGACTATAAATGGTCGCAAATGCATCAAGAAGTCTTCGAGCGGGTCAAGTCATCCATTGCGATGAGACGACACTTGCGTACTTTGACCGCGAGAAGGAGTCTACGATACAAGTATACGCCACAGGAAGAGGCCTGGGAGCTGTTCTTCTGCAGGAAGGAAGACCGATAGCGTATGCTTCCAAAAGTATCACAGATGCAGAGAAAAGATATGCAAACATCGAGAGGTGTGTAGCCTGCCAAGAGCATCAACGCTCCAACGCGAAAGAAACGTTGATGCCGCACGAGTTGGCGACGAGAGCATGGCAAATACTCGGAACTGATCTCTTTCACTTCGACGACAAAGAGTACCTAATAGTAGCAGACTATTACTCGAAATTCCCGTTCATCCTGAAAATACCAACGCCGTGTACCACCACGCAGTAGTGACGGCAACAGCGGACATATGCTCAGAGCATAGCAACCCCAGAGAAAGTCATGGGTGATAACGGACGACACTATGATTGTAAGAGAGAGAGAGAGAGAGAGAGAGAGAGAGAGAGAGGGGGGGGGGGAGAGGGAGAGGAGAGGGAGAGGGAGAGGGAGAGGGAGAGGGAGAGGGAGAGGGAGAGGGAGAGGGAGAGGGAGAGGGAGAGGGAGAGGGAGAGGGGAGAGGGAGAGAGAGAGAGAGGCGTACAATCGAGACAAGCGCACCCGGGCGAAGTATGCACAATCGCACGATGAGAGCGCGTGACCGAGCAATGCGTACGAAATCGAGATGGTCCATACGTATCCGGGACGAACCGCACGTCTTCGATACAGGGCGGACATAATCACAATGATGGGACTTACTGAATTGTACGTTTTATAGATTCTCAACGTAATATGTAAATCCCGTAGATTGATTGATTGAGCTTATTAAGAAAAAATATGTACATGATAAATATAAATAACAATAGTGTCATATATATATATATATATATACATATATATATATATGAGTGTGTTTGTGTTTGTGTGCGTGTGCATGTGCGTGTGCGTGTGTGTGTATAATATAGATATATATATATACATATACATACAATATATTATATTTATATGTATATACGTATATATATGACGGGACGTACTGAATTGTACGTTTTATAGATTCTCAACGTAATATGTAAATCCCGTAGATTGATTGATTGAGCTTATTAAGAAAAAATATGTACATGATAAATATAAATAACAATAGTGTCATATATATATATATATATACATATATATATATATATATTTATATATGAGTGTGTGTGTGCGTGTGCGTATACATGTGCGTGTGCGTGTGTGTGTGTAATATATATATATATATATATACATACAATACATTATATTTATATGTATATACGTATATATATATTACATATATATATATATAGTATGTATATATATATATATATATATATGTATTATACACACAAACATATATATATATATATATATATCATCATCATCATCATCATCATTGTGCAGCTCTAATGCCCTGTGGTTAGGCAAAGGCCTCAGCATGTTGTTTCCAAATCTGCCTGTCTTGCGCTATCCTCTGCCAGATGGTGCCCTTACTAGTTCTTCTCTCCACCGTCTCGCCGGTCTTCCTCTAGATTGTTTCCCTTCGTAAGGTCCCCAGGTTGTGATACGTGGCGTCCATCGGTTATCTCGTAGTCTGCTGATGTGCCCTGCCCATGTCCACTTCTGCCTTCTGATTTGTTCTGTCACGTCTATGACATTTGTCATCTGTCTTACCCAGATCTTCGTTTTTTTCTCTCCCGATATGTGATGTTTAACATACTTCTTTCCATTGTTGCTTGTGCGGCTGCTAGCTTGTTCTTTGCCTGGATGGTGAGTGCTCATGTTTCCGCGCCGTATGTCATACCTGGAAGTACGCATGAGTTGAAGACTTGTCTCTTCAAGAAGGTTCCAAAGTTACCCTTGACGATGTCGCAGTGTTTAGCGGTGGTGATTCTCCTTTGAATCTCCTTGTCTTGTTTTTTTATCTCTGATACTGTATCGCTGTCCCATATAGCCGTAGCTTTCAACGGTCTCTATCTGCATGGTGTTGATAGATATTGGTGTGTCATTTTTAGCATCACTTTGGTGTTCGAGATGTTCATCGTCAGACCTTGTTTTTCGCTTTCATCAGCTAGCTCCTGCTGCATGTTTTGTAGTTCTTGCGGTGTAGTAGCGCATATCAGTATGTCGTCAGCGAAGCGAAGATGGCTGATATTCTCCGTCTATCCTCAAGCCTCTGGTTTCCCAGGTCAGTCTTCGGAATATGCTTTCGAATGTTGCCGTAAACAGCTTCGGCGATATGGTGTCACCCTGTCGTACTCCTCTCTTGATGTTGATCTTGTTGCTCTTTTTGTGTAGGCGGACTGACACCGAATTGTTAGTCATATGTCTTTTAGGAGTTCGATGTACACGTCTTCTATCCCTTGTTCTTGAAGGGAGGTCAGTATTGCTTGAGTTTGCACCGAATCGAAAGCCTTCTCGTAGTCGAAGAAAGCGATGCAAAGCGAGATATTATAGTCCATGCAGTTCTCTTTCAGTTGGTTTACGACGTGTGTGTGGTCTGTCGTTGAGTATCTGCATCGGAATCCTTCTTGCTCTCGTGGTTGGTTTTCGTCGAGTGTCTTCTCTGGCGTATTCGTTACTATCTTTGTGCGTAGTTCGATAACATACATATATATATATATATATATATATATATATATATATATATATAATAGTACTAATAATACTAATAATAATATCGACGATAACAAATAAATGCACACAAAACTACACCCGTGACCATTTAGGGGTTGTAGAATTTTGATATTGCGTTATAATCAATTATTTATTTTTTATACAATTTGTAGCGTTAATCACTAGAACTTGGGGACCTCCTCTTAGACTCGAGCCACGTACACACGGGAAACCCGCCGGCCGAGACAGTATTTAACTGTATTGTTGTGAGTATATATGTTAGTGGAATTTACCTCAGTTGTGTTTGTATAACTCAAGTTATGGATCATGCCACAGTTGTTTTACTGAATGCTGAGGCTTTCAAAAACAAACTGCTCCTTAATGTGTAGTACACACATTAGAGTAGCATGCAACTTTGATATGGTAATTTGAGATAATATCATATTGGATATTTACACTTTAAAAGATAACATGTTGTTTTGAAAATAATATATAACTAAGTGTGTGCGATTACATTTCCATCTTTATTCGTCGTGCAATATTTGTTTTTTGGAAAGGTACACGGAATGTCTTATCACATATAAGTTGCAGAAGAAATATACAGCTCTGTACATACTACAAAAGGAAATGATACGAATAGTTTTACAAGCAAACAAAATGAACACATCTGCTCATTAAATATTCAAAGTACTACCAAATACGTTGCAGTAAAACAGTTCCACCTGGATGGATCACTATGTAGCATGCTCGTGTATCATTCTTTATTTTTCAGCTGCAAATAACGATCGATGTTTTCGCCAGCTATTTGTTGGTCATCTTCTTCTCTGGCCCACTAATGTCCACCATGGTGCTCGGTGGGCGGACCTAGTTGGTGAGAGTCTCCTAACATGGTTAACCCAGTCGAGCCGTATTTTACAGGTTCTGGATCAGAGTAGAGTTCGTCAGGATCACTGGACACATAACCGTTACAACCACAGACTCGAACTCGATATTAATGCCAGCATTTTACCCGGCATCCGCGGCCCCGAGACCAGAGCCACGATTGAGATTCGAGGCCCTATATTTGTCGAACGCAGCCTTCGTGTGGATATCGTCAGTACATATATATTATTTAAGCAGCATGCAAATGTCTGCGCTCGGTAAATGTCAAGATAATATCCCTAATTTAGTCTGGTATTAGTTAAACCTTGTAATTAACTCGAGGCGACAGTTGTTTTACAGTCGATTAGGAAGGAGACATAGCCCACTGTCCCCACTATCACCGAGATGGTGGAAAAGAGATCACTGCAAGAAGTACCAGACGATCTACACGATTTTTGCCGAACTCCAGGTGTGTCCGGGGTCTATTCGAAAACATGGACGTTTCAGAGATTGTTCTTATCAAGTCAAACGAATGACCATTAATCAGCTCTACGTGAACAGTTATGCAATCAGCCATCCCAACAAGAAAGCCATAGAATCCATTGTTTTTGGAATTATTTGCCGAACAAATGAATTGAGCTTCGTAATTCGCAAAAGCATATCTCTGCGCCTAGCAGACTTGCACGATGTAGCACGCCCACCACCCAGCGCAGATGTATGCCGAAAACAGACTTGTCCAGTTTTGTTTGCTTTGCTATGGTATACGATATGGGCCAGTAATCATCCACAATTTCATTGTGAACACATCACGCCGTGTTTCAATAGCGCCAGTAGTAGACCTATACCCACATCACATACAACCCCGGACATAACCACCGGTCCGACAGGGGTTGAGTGCCGAGCGGCTGTAAGAGCTCGCTGGTGTATTTACGAGTCCTGGTTGAAATAAATATGTTTTATTGTCAAGTTCCGATAGCTGTGTTTGCTGCGGAAATGTCAAAATATCGTGTGGATAGCTGGAGATCACCTCTACACAAGGACGTTTATTTAGTATTTTTATTAGAATGCAATTATTATTATTATTGTTCATATCCTCCCTGCTGTGTTGAGGGCAGATATAATATTGCAGAACTAATCGGTGTGTTCTTTCTTTCCAACGTATCCTATTTATATATGTGTTCTATGTTGCGGCTTTACCCTTTTTCTGTGTTCTTTCTGCCTCTGCTCTGCCATGTTTCTTGCGTCCATCTGTAAGAAGTGGCCTGCCCATCTCATCCGTCTACATTTATAATGCGATATCTGAATAAAATAGATGTGTCGCTCGAAACAAATCATGCAATAGATACTTTTCAGGACAATAGAACAGATGAGTTAAACCACAAAGTCTGATTACTTTATTGTAATTTGCCATGTCTTAGAGAAGATTAACAATTTGGCCTGCCTCACAGCGATGGGCGAGTCGACTGTAAGCCATCTTGCCACAGCAGTCAGGCTCGATCGGCTTGGCCTGAACTTGACCGTCGCAGCACATGTAGGCGTTGGACGGGTAGAGGCGGTCACTGCAGCACACGGACGCGGCGGGGTCGTACGTCACCCCGCCACACGAGATGGCAGAGGATCCCGACTTCGGCCAGATCTTAAACCCGCAGCAGTAGTACACCTATAGAACAAACACAAATAAACGTTTGATTGTTCAAACAAGCGTGGAAATATCTCACCAGTATGCAATGCAAACAAGTGTAGTACAAAGTAATAGTATAATTGTACTATAATAATAGTATTTTTTAATATTTCAGACACTCAATCAGTATATCCATATATATAATAAATGCATTCATAGAACATACTATTTAAATATCTACAGTACGTGTTGCTAATTTCAACGTTCTGTATAACGGGATTCATGTAATTGTAATTCCTTGGCGTTAAGTTGGATATAACCTTTATGATGACACAGTCTCTATGATTGTCTTTGGTATGTATCAACGCAAAAGGATATATAATGGTACCACGAGTTTGGAATCAGCAAACTTGCCATTTACACCTGATGACTCATTGCATAATAATTAATTAACGCTATTCATCACTTACATATATATATATATATATATATTATATAATATATGTGTGTGTTTGTGTGTGTGTGTGTGTGTGTTTGTGTGTGTTTGTGTGTATGTATGTGTGTGTGTGTGTGTGTGTGTGTGTGTGTGTGTGTGTGTGTGTGTGTGTGTGTGTGTGTGTGTAAATAGTGTGCGTGTGTGTGTGTGTGTATGTGTGACCTATATATATATATATCAAGTGTACATAAATCAATCGGACTTCGGAACATGGGAGGAGATACATTTTAAAATGTAATAACACAATTATTCAAAATGTCTTTGTACACCCAGTGACATATATTTTGTAGATGGCATTATTATATTTAAGATATCATAAAAACTTTACATTCCGCGGTTGCAATTTCAGATACAGACTTTTGAGTCCCACAGTAAACTCGTCCCATCGGGATCTGTCGGGTAAAATGTTAAACAGTATTAATGCAGTCATACCAAGCCTCCCGGGCAATTAGGGGCATCCGCGGTGTAAATGTCGCCTCCTTCGCACCATTGGTATTCTGGGTCCATAGCCGGTGGTTTCTCGCATTCGTCTGCCATAATTTGGACATATGGAGTCAGTCCATGCTTCACTGCAGCAGAAAAGCAGTCATTCCAAAAAAACGTGCATGGTTCATATGTAGCAAAATATTACAACCGTTGGACCGCTTTATACTCAACTCTTGCATGTGTCCGTAACACGTTGACTTCTTCAGCTGGAGCGTCCAATCACAGTGCATTTACTGTTCGTAATCTGTCCTTTCACAAGCAATCGTCACTGCCAGACCATTTATACAAATGAATGGACTTATTGATCAAATTAAGATTTACACATGATTTACATTTATTTTAACATAGGCTACGTTAGAACATAAACATCTTTGTAATGTATCAACAAATATCCTAATATTTAATATTAGTGTGTAGAAAATAACTACTCTCGCCCGTGATCATTGCATGAAAAGAATAATTTAGGTTACATGTTAGAAAGAACTATAGACTCCTAAAGATTATATATATATATAATACATATAATATATAACATATAACATTTGATTATATATTAAACCGTCCATAAGATATCCTTTAGAATAATATATAAGAATGTATGATAACAAGGTAAGAGTTCGTATACCACTGCGTAGAACTGAGTATATTATGCAGTAGCCTTACCCACTAAAGCACCGCAACAATGACGGAAGTCTATGCTGTATAGAGTCAGATGACAACACATGTCGTCCGGTTCAACAATAGGGACGCATTCCTCCACAGGCACATTTCTAATCTCGCCCCCACAACAATAATGAACCATGTTGTTTGTTTGAGGACAGTTGGTTGGTTTTACGATCGTCTGGCCGTACAGACACACTTGTTTGTTGATATCATAGGCAGGCGTTTTTGTGGTGCACCCTGATGGGTTACCAACGACGATACCATTGCAACAAAACGAGTCGTCGAAGTCCGGGCTGTATGCATATAGGCCACAGCATACTTCGTCTGGATACTGCGGATCAGGTTTACAAGCAACTGGAACAGCAATGGCGGATTCGGTTTACCTTGATTGCGTAACTTACAACATAAGCATGGTTACTGATGCGAGTCAACTGATTAATATTGTTAATTAATTTTATGAATATGTCACCAGATATGGAAGGAACTATTGCAAAATGTATAAAGTTCGCGGATTTTCAAGTCGTGGTACAATTATTTATTCCTGGGTCATCTGTCCTGGTGTATGGATATATAACAAACAATAAGCATATAGGTTATTACTGTACATTAAAGACAAGAATAGATGGATAAATGAAGACAGCAATTACAGAGGCTTAAATGCCTGTCGAACATATGTTCCAAAATAGCAGGTGTTGTGGTATTCAACTGGATGGAGTCGTACTTCGAAACTACGCCACATCAGTTTAGGCTTAAGTCCCACCATGGAACGTAGCTAAGTGTGTTTACATCAAAGGAACTACTATTGTGGTACACACACGTTTCTAGATGTTTCAAAGGCATATGATCGAGTCACTTTATATAAGCTTAAACAAAATTAGAACAACGCGATGCATAATTAAATAATCAGCAGTCAAGTACTCAATGCACTACTTGACAAACATGCACCTATAAAATCCAAATGGGTGTCAGAAAGGCCACCGGCTCCATGGATGACTTCCGAAATTAAAAAACGTCGTCGCTATTTAGAGCGCGTATGGCGCAAATCACGCTCGCCATTAGATAGATCGCGCTATTCTAAGCAATGTCACCTCTGTAACAGACAAATGGCTAAAGTTAAATCAGATTATTTTACAAATATGGTCATAAATAAGTCTGATAATCCGCGCCAGTTATGGAACTGCATCAATAACATTCTACACAGACGCCCTACTCCATCGCTACCTGATCATGTGTCAATTAAGTCTCTAATCGATTCTTTCTCTAGTCACTTTAAAAATAACATCAGTATCATTCGTTCTGCTCTCCCACGTCATAATATAAGTAATGTCATTGTGGACTTTCCACAAGTAAATTGTCAACTTGTATCATTTGAACCTACAACAGTTTATGAAGTTAGGAAAATAATTATGTCCTCCTCAAATAAATCTTGTGCACTTAATCCATTTCCAACAATACTGCTAAGAGCATGTCTTGAAACACTAATTGGACCTATAACAAATATTATAAATGCATCACTTTGCTCTGGCTGTTTTCCTGATGATTTCAAATACGCCCATGTCACACCACTTCTTAAGAAATCATCTCTGCCTAAGCAAGACCTAAACAGTTATAAACCTATTTCTAACTTCAGCTTCATTTCCAAAATACTAGAAGAGGTTGTAGCAAGTCGTCTAAGGTATCACATTAGCACAACTGTCTTAACTAATGTGTCACAATCGGCATACAGGCAGTTTCATTCAACAGAGACTGCCCTCTTAAAGGTTCATAATGATATTAACTTGAACATTAATAATGGTAAAGTGACTGCACTTACCTTACTAGATCTCTCTGCCGCGTTTGACACGATTGATCACAGCATTCTCATTGAACGCCTATTAAAGTGGTACGGCATATATCTGGTATAGCTCTAAGCTGGTTTTCTTCATATCTAACTGATAAATACCAAACTATAAAGATTGGAAACTGCTTCTCAGCTGCACTGCCGGCTTTATTTGGTGTTTCCCAGGGTTCTGTTCTTGGGCCTTAGCTTTTTACTCTTTACACCACGCCACTAAGCTCTGTCATACAAAGGCATAACTTGGTTCATCATCTTTATGCTGATGATACTCAGATCTACATTTCATTGGCTACCCCGGACACAAATCGCTCCCTTAACCAACTTAGTGATTGCCTTCAAGATACCTTCCACCGGATGACCTACAGCAAGTTGAAATTAAATGCAAATAAAACTGAATTGATCATTTTTGGTACTCCATTGCAGCGTAGTAAACTGGATGGTTTTTTCCCTACGCGTATTTTGAATCAGTATATCACGCCAGCAACCTCGGTGCGGATTCTAGGAGTCATCTTTGATAGTAACTTCAATTTCCAACAACACATATCTCAAACATGTCGCTGCTGTTTTTATCATATTCGTGATCTTCGCCGTATTCGCCGGTATATGTCATTTTCTGTTGCACTAGACTATTACAACAGCGCTCGTTAGCAGCAGACTTGACTATTGCAATTCCCTCCTTTATAATATCGCTACCAAGGATATCACAAAACTTCAACGTGTCCACAATTGTCTAGCAAGAGTAGTTACAAGATTTCCTCGTTTGTCTCGCTCTGTACCACTTTTGAAGTCTTTGCATTAGCTTCCTGTACGATATCGTATAATATTTACTGTACCATTACATACCAGGCACTGTCCAATAAACAACCATCTTATTTGCATTCATTGCTTACTCCTGTAAGAAAACCTATCCAGCTTCGATCATCTGGTTCTGACCTACTTTTTGTTCCTAGAGTCAACACTAACATTGGAACTAGGGCTTTTTCTGTTGCTGCACCAACTCTTTGGAATATGCTCCCTCTTAGTATTAGATCAGTTGAAAATATTAAAACATTCCGTCGTCATTTAAAAACGTATCTTTACAACCTTGCTTATCCACCGCAGCTCCTTAGCGCCTTGACCCATCTGTTGACAACTGGAAAACTACTTATGGATTTTGAGATTGACCAATCCTTTTGTTTTGATGCGCCTCTGAGCTTGGATTCCAAGGATTTAGGCGCAATAGAAGTTATCTTATTATTAACATATAATTATAAATGCTCACAAACGGATGGCATTAATATATGGGTTAACTGAGCTTCGTAAATTAGACTAATATTCCCAGTTCGGCGACCTGCTAACTGCGAATAGTAGAAACACAAGACGTCAGCCTTTCTGAGAAAATGGCGCTGTCCCTATATCTCGACTGTTGTATGTTCAACGAGGTTATTCCAGTAAGCTACTGGTTTCATTGTAGTTGCAAATGGTTACTTTTATTGATACTTTTGAAGGCATACAGCCAAACAATAGACACGGGTTCCCCTTTAATGTAGTATTATTAAAACGAGTGTTAGCAAAGCATGGTTTAGGAACAACACCACGACGGTAGCACACAGACTCACACACACACACACACACACACACACACACACACACACACACACACACACACACACACACACACACACACACACACACACACACACACACACACACACACACACACACACACACACACACACACACACACACACACACACACACACACACACACACACACACACACACACACACACACACACACACACACACACACACACACACACACACACACACACACACACACACACACACACACACACACACACACACACACACATTGTGATACTTACATCCTCCTTCTGGTATCTCGATTGCTGTAGACGACAGCAACAACAAACATGTCAGCAGCAGCGTAAACTCGTGCATGGCTGATGTCGATCTTTCCAAAAAGATGTCGGCAATAAATAAAAATGTGGTTACATTTCAGATCAATCATACTAATTTTAATGTGTAACGTCCAAATACGTCCACGAAAGTGAAAAATAAAACCAGGATTAAGAGATATTTCCAATCTGATGGAAGCACAGCATTCTGGGATTGTGGCTCAAATGTGCTCTAAATGTACCGTCTGAAAGAGTTTTGAAATCACACATGGCGTCAAACAATGATGTCGTCTTGCACCAACTCTCAGCGATGTTCAAAGAAGCTATCAGAAACTGTCCAGAAGGAGTGTATATACAAACACCTCCTAGTGTAGACACAAACCTGTTTAACGTATAACGTATCTTGGAAGTACCATCTCTGACGAGGTGAAACAAGACATGGAATTAGAGTACCGCATAGCATGGGCTTCATCAACTTTCAGTGGGATGCGCATCCGTTTAAGGAAGAATCACCAGATAACAATCAGTGAATGCTGCTCTACGGAGCTGAAATCAGGACTATATACCGAAAGCAAGTTACGAAGCTACATGCTTTACAGATGAGACAATTCCGTTCCATCATGGGAATAAAATGGAGCGACCACGTTACAAAAAACGAAATACTCAAAAGAGCAAACATGCCAGGCATTCAAAAGAAAAGAAAAGAAAGAGTGAGATACTTACATGCTTTCTTCAGGGAGTGAAGCTGTGAAGCGATGTATTACACGGTTTATATACACTATCTGAAGACCACTCCTTCGTAATTGGAGAATGGTCAACGAATATGTATTATCCTCTCACTAGAGTAATTCATTTAAGATAAACAGTGCGTTTGTAATGGAAAGCCTATTGTTTTGACGTTGACAATCACAATGTAGCGTATCAAATTGCAAGTGTTTCTTACATCCTCTTAACAATACGCTATACCGAAATAAATTATTATAATTATCATTTATTGACGTTGAATATTGTCTCGTCCACACCTATACAGGATTATTCCCGCACGATCCAGTAAAACGGTATGTTGTCTTGTCGTATAGTTACAGCTTATATATATATATATATGCGTGTATATATATAAATATATGCGTATATGTATGTATGTGTGCGTGTGTGCGCGCGCACGCGCGTGCGCTTGTGTATGCATGGTGCGTATGTTCGTGTGTGCGTGTGTGTGCGAGTGTATATGTGTATGTGTGTGCATGTGTGTGTGTGTGTGTGTGTGTGTGTGTGTGTGTGTGTGTGTGTGTGTGTGTGTGTGTGTGCGTGTGTGTATGAGTATGTGTGTGTGGGGGTGGGGGGGGGTGTATATGTGAAGTATGTGTATATGGTCGATCCTCAAAAATGAGGCAAATTAGGTCTCCAAGAAGGACATCAAATCATTTCACCGTTAAAATCATATTCTGGGGGCATATGCTAAACAAATTTGGGTTTCCTAATCTAAACAAGCTACACATTTCCTTGAAATATATGTCTAGGAAGGGCTGTTGAAGTTCAATTACGACTTTTCGATATTGCCCTACGTATGCAACTAAATATCCCTCAATAACGTCCATTACATAAAACGTCTCATGTAAATAAAATTAGAAACTTTCATTTTTCATATCCAAGAATCATGTTAAATTACCTGGTAGAGGCTTTCGTTGACGTGTCACGCCGACTTCATCAGTACCTATGACGCTGAATGACGTCATCATACACGTGAGGCAGTTCGTAATTGCCCTCGTCTCTGTTGATGGGTGTTTTGGTTTTTCTGATCCAGATGGCTTCTTTGATCTGCCGAATCCTTCTGTTGGATTCTTTGTCTACAATTTTCACTCCCTCCCAGTCTATGATATGGTTTTCAGTTGTCGTATGGTCTGTAAGGGCGGATTTATTGATGGTAGACATCAATCTTTTTTTTCCGCTCTTTGTGTATTTCTCATTTTTCGTGTTGTCTACGTCCTTTCTGTGTTCCTCCAGTCTTGTTTTGAGTAGTCTTCCTGTCTCCCCAATGTACTCAGCACCACAATTCTTGCACGGTATTTGGTACACCAGTTCGCCCTGTTCTTCTAGCTGTACTTTGTCCTTGGGATGTACCAACAGGTGCCTGAGGGTGGTGTGGGGACGCATGGCCGTTGCTACTCCATACTTTTTCAGTACTCGATGTACTCTCTCTGAGACCCCCTCTATGTTTGGGATGACTACTTGGCTCCGATAGTTTTTGTCCTTTGTCTTTTTGTTGGTCTTTTTCTTCTTACTGCTATCTGACACCTTTTTCAAGGCCCACGACGGATAGCCACATACTCTTAGAGCACCTCTCATGTGTTCCACCTCTTCTTTCTTGTCCCCCTCCTCCGAAGTTATTGTCTCACACCTGTTTATAAGGGTTCTGACAACTCCCAACTTCTGATGTTTGGGGTGGTGGGATGCAAAATTCAGGTATTGGTCAGTGTGCGTCTTCTTCCTGTACACTGTGGACTTCACACTGCCATCTTCCTTTCTGGTGAACTTTGCATCCAAGAAGGGCATGCTGTTGTTCTCTTCGTCTTCCCGCGTGAAAATGATGCTACCTGTGGGGTCTACAGTGTTCATGTGTTGTTGTAATTTCTTTGCCTTTCCTGTGTGTACCAGGCAAATTACATCGTCCACATATCGCTTCCAGTTTCTCGGTTGGCAATCAACTGGTGCTGTGGCTATGATTTTCTGCTCCAGGTCCTCCATGTACAGGTTCACAACAATGGGGGACACTGGACTGCCCATGGCTACCCCAAACTTCTGTTGGTAAATTTCTCCTCCAAATCTGAAGTATGTCGTCTCCAAGACAAATTTCAACAACTCCATGATGTCGTCTACGTTTATATTTGTTCTCTTCTTTAGTGTCTTGTCATTCTCTAGTCTTTTACTGATGACTTTGCAAGCTTCTCTGATTGGGGTCTTCGTGAACAGTGACACAACGTCATATGACACAAATGATTCTCCTTTTTCCATTCTCAGCTTTGTCATTTCTTTCACCAATTCTTGTGAATTTTCCGTATGGTGTTCTGTTTTTCCAACAAGTGGTTGTAGTATGTTGGCCAATTCTCTGGATACTCTGTACGCTATTGTCTGTGTGTAGTCGACAATTGGTCTGAGTGGCACCTTCTCCTTGTGGATTTTTGGTGATCCATACATCCGTGGTACTTTTTCTAGCGTAGGATATAAGTACCAGTACTGATCTTTGGTGATCTTCCCCTCCTTCTCCAAGGAATTTACCATTCTGATGAGTTCTGCCTTATATTTCTTGGTCGGATCCTTCTTTAACTTCTCATATGTCGCTTCGTCACTTAGAATTTCTTCGTCATTCAGCGTCATAGGTACTGATGAAGTCGGCGTGACACGTCAACGAAAGCCTCTACCAGATAATTTAATATGATTCTTGGATATGAAAAATGAAAGTTTCTAATTTGAAAACGAACTATCCTGAAGAATGTTCAGTAGTCTCATGTAAATATATTAGTTTTAATCGTTTCAATTAACCGACGTATACACACGATTAGTAAACAAAGGTTTATTGTACTGATTATTTTAATGTTGTGAGGCTGATTTAATTGTTCAACTATCTTTTAGAAAATTCACGTTTTTCACTCTTGGTTTTCTTTCATTTCCTCCATAATATTGTATAAACAAACCGTTATATATAACTTGCTTTGCTTATTACTAGCACACACGTATGGACCTTTCGAATCCTCTTCATAAATGCCTCACTTTGAAAGTACAACAAATCATTTAATTGTAAAAGATGTAGTACGTAGGCAACATGGACTAAGACAGTTGATGTGAAACTTAAAAAGACACAACTAGTGAACGTTTGACTAAATAAAATACAAATTCTCCATTTGTTCATCGTGCATCATGAATGACATCCATGAAATCAAGGTTTCATTTAAAATTACTTTACTTTTCAAAACGAATTAAATTATAATGTCAGAAAATTATCATTAATCAAATCCTTTGTAAAAAAAACCTTTGTCATACACCCACATTCCTAGAGACGTTTGGCCAATTAAGTAAATGACTGGACAATTGCAGTAGCCAGAAGTAGCTGGACTGTCCGGGTTGCAATTTATCTACTGTAATTCTGGAACCTCAGTTTCGAGGAAAGGAACCAACTGACTGGTGGTAGCATGTGCGTCATGATTCTGTCGTCTCCTCTTCCGAAATGCCTAGGAAATATGAGGCTAGCCTACGGTGGAAGTTGAAAGCAAAAGTTCAGAAAATCTATCCCAATTTTCGCTCAACTTTCGAAAAAATTACAACATAGCTTATTTTAGTAATGTGATTTTGTATGACGTCTCCAAAACGCCATATTGAGTCCTCAGAAATGGCAGTAGGGAAAATTTAATAATTGGCGTAATCCTAATGTGACTGCCACAAATCAATATGTCGTCATATCTGTGCTGTCAGGTGACATATTTTAGTAAACGTTAATAAACCAATATGGCTGCCACATTGTTGTTGACAAATGGGGTATTGACGAGTAATTCGAGAATGGGGATGTGGACACACTGACGCTTTTGGAATACATTATAATGTAACTGAGTGAGTTGTTTGTTTTCATAAAATCAACATGGCTCCAAATAACAAAATTTTACGTTATATTTTGTCAATACACAACAGCTGATACATGCAGAATGTATTGTCAATGCATGCGATATTGCATGAAGTTCCGTCAAGGATATCACATACATTATCCCAATCAGGCAGCTGGGAGTTAGTAAACCACGGCATCCTCTGCACACGTAGGTGCACAGAAGGCCATATTTTAGGCATGTGCACGTCCTTAAGCCACTGGGATTACAACAACAAAATCGTTACGTTTCCTTCTTGGGTCGTAGATAAACCTCTGAACTTTTGGCGCTAGCTCGATTACACTTTAATGTAACTATGTCTATGTGACTTCCTGCATGTGAAAGTCCATTGTTCATATTGGTTTTAAATAGTGGTGTGTGGTCTAAATATATATCGAACAATTGATATACTGTAATAGTGTATGTGATGGTGCAATGATATTGATAGTACAAATAACTATCGATAAGCACATTAATGTCGATAGTGTATACTAAACTATTAGTAATAACATAGGCGTCGGAATTTGGTGAATAATGGAAGGGTTGTGGTTCACCCCCCCCCACACACATACACCCCCTTTCAAACAAAGAGACAGCACACACACACACACACACACACACACACACACACACACACACACACACACACACACACACACACACACACACACACACACACACACACACACACACACACACACACACACACACACACACACACACATAGACACAACATATACACACACACACACACACACACACACACACACACACACACACACACACACACACACACACACACACACACACACACACACACACACACACACACACACACACACACACACACACACACACACACACACACACACACACACACACACACACACACACACATACACACACACACACACACACACACACACACACACACACACACACACACACACACACACACACACACACACATATATACACACACATAGACACAACATACACACACACACACACACACATACACACACACACACACACACACACACACACACACACACACACACACACACACACACACACACACACAATACGTATCCAAAATGTCAATATAGTCAACATCCATAAGTCAGCTCATTGTGATACTTAAATACTCCTTCTTATATCCCGATAGCGGCAATCGACAGCAATAATGAACATGTTTGCAGCAGCGTCAAATCGTGCATGGCTGATGTCGACCTTTCCACAAATATGCCGGCATGTGAGTTAGAATTACTTAGCTTCTTCCGTTCACTCAGAATCAAGCCTACTAATTCTAATGTGTAATGTCAAATTACGTAAAAGAAAATGAACAGTAAAACCACAATAATGCACTCAATATGTTGAATGAGCGAATGCGCGAGTGAAAGCGTGTTTAACGTAGCGATTGCACTTACATGGTTTCTTCCGGGATTGACGCTTTGGAGCCGCATATTATACATTTTTATCCAACACCTGAAGACCACTCCCTCGTAATTGGAGAGTGGTCAAGAAATAAGAATTATCCCTTCCTTCACTCGTGTAATTTATTTATAAAGATAATACGCAAAGAGCTTTGTTTTAGCGGAGAGTCTTTGCTTTGACGTTGACAATCATAAGGTAGCATATCAAATTAATTTTGTTTCCTATATCCTGTTGACAATACACTTGATCGAAGTATTATACTTATTATGTATTCAGATTGCATTTTATCTCGCCAACTCCATTCAGGAGTGTGTCCATATAACTAGTCAAACGGTCTGTTGTCTTGTCGTAGTTAGAGTGTGTACGTATGTATGTATGTGTATTTATATATATATATATATCTCGCGGTTCGCTCAGTTCGGTATTTCGAGAGAAAATCACCACAACAGTAAAAAGGTACAATGATGTTTTAATAGCAGAGTCTACGTACAAACATGTGGCTTTACCAGCCAGTGCCAGGACTCTGCCCAGTACATGTACAATACAATATATACAAGAAACAACTGCTACAACTGTATCAATGCCTTGTATCAAACACAGAACATATTAAGTAAAACACTGTAGACATAATGTTATTGACATATCTGATAGGTGACAATTAGTTATTGTCAATGGCTATATAACACTAACATAACAAGTAATAATTAAACGCAACATGTATTTCAAAATAACATATAAATAGACTATGCACTTTTAGTTTACAATAACATAAAGGTAGATAATATAACATACCTGTAAAAAGGTATAATGATGTTTTAATAGCAGAGTCTACGTACAAACATGTGGCTTTACCAGCCAGTGCCAGGACTCTGCCCAGGTTGACACCTCAATCCCTTGATGGCTAATGTGTCAAATATACCCTTTTACTAAATACCTGCCACAGTGTGGCAGCTGTATAACAACTATAGTGTGTAACTATAGTACCTGCTACATATATATATATATATGTATATATTACATACATACACACTCTATCTACGACAGGACAACAGACCGTTTGATTAAATATACGGACACACTCCTGAATGGATGTTGGCGAGACAAAATGCAATCTGAATACATAATAAGTATAATATTTCGGTCAAGTGTATTGTCAACAGGATGTAGGAAACAATATTAACTTGATACGCTACACTGTGATTGTCAACGTCAAAGCAATAGGCTTTCCGCCAAAAACAACGTTCTTTGCCTATTATTAAGGGATAATTCGTATTTCTTGACCACTCTCCAATTACGAAAGAGTGGTCTTCAGGTGTTGGATAAAAACCGTATAATATGCGGCTCCAAAGCTTCAATCCCAGAAGAAACCATGTAAGTGCAGTCACTAGATAAAACACGCTTTCACTCGCGCATTCGCTCATTTAATACATATCGTGTGCAAACACTTATTAATCGTGGTTTTACTGTTCACTTTCTTTGATGTATTTTTACATTATACATTACAAATAGAAGGCTTGATTCGGAGTGAACGGAAGAAGCTAAGTAATTGTCTACTTAGTAGTGTAACTTAAGATCGTGCGAGTAGTGTTGATGTACTTGTGAGCCAATAATTCTGAACACATTGGGTAAGTTAAGGAGAACTTGACACAGTACAACTGTCACAAGTGGTTTCCTCTTTTTGTGAATCGTTTTTGTTTTTAAATTGCATAAATCAAACGACAGATGCGATATAATATATACCATTCAGGGAATATATATTTTCAACTTACAAGGTGTGGCTTTCAGGTGTTAGACATAAACCGTATAGCACTCAGATTGAAAACATCCCTGCCAGAAGAAACTATGTAAGTATATTCAATATATTAACTACACTATATTCACTAACGTACACACTCATACACTCACACACGCACACACGCATTCGCACAGACACACACACACACACACACACACACACACACACACACACACACACACACACACACACACACACACACACACACACACACACACACACACACACACACACACACACACACACACACACACACACACACACACACACACACACACACACACACACACACACACACACACACACAAACACACACACACACACACACACACACATTTGTCTCCTTACAGGGTTCTGCTTTCTGACCCTCCTATCAGTCTAATCGTTGCCATCAATCTCGGATCTGCCTCAAGTAATATTCCTGTTGACACGTCGCCGGATTTCAAGTACTCAAATCAGTCTAAAGTCAACCCAGCCCAACGTGCCGTAAAATTTGTATTGATCAGCGCTACAACTTTTCGAAGATATTAAATACAACGCCCGAAGTTCAACATGAGGCAGAGCTGCAACAGCATTTGGAGAGTGATGGAGTGGTTATGGCCTGTGTATTTTCCAAAGACAGCAGCCAGCTTTGCATTGACATTTCCGAATTCGCGAAAAAGTGTTTCTTCCAGATTGTTATCGTCTCACAGATACCAACCCCCCAACGTTTGGAAACTTGACATACCTTCAATTGGCATCAGAAACAATCTATCGATAATGTGCGACATGCAGCATACGTGCTGGTGAAGAGCTGCCTGTCATCGTGTTGTTTAATATAAGACGTTTCCCCCAACGTGAATTAGGTTTGAAGGCAAAGGTTAATATGCCCAATTTCGTGCACCTTGTCATTTACAATGTTGTAGTGCAGCCATATATGAACCGAACAGTGTTTACACTGATTGAGTATTGTGGTGGCACTGGTAGGCCAACACGTAGGCGTATTGACAATAGCAGGTGCGAGCAAAGTATAAACTTTAACCGATGCCAGGCAGATTCAAACAAAAACCCAGAATACCAAGTTGTTACGAAATTGGACATCGTACGAAGTTCGCTGACACAACTATAAATCAGGCACCCGGTCTATATTATAATTATGTTATCTCAACGTGTGGTAATTCATATATAAAAGTATGTTGACATCTGCATTTGAATGAATGAAAATGTATTCAACAACAACAACAACATAATAATACATGCATAGTATGGTTTGCTGCTGCTGCTGCTGAAAGGACACAGCTGAAATCATAGACTTATGTGTTACTATACCCTTCTCAAACTAAAAAAACGTAATAACAAATTGATGAAATATTGGACACATTTATTGTAGTAGTAATATTAAAGTAAATTAAATTATTGGCACTTGAATACGCTGCCTTACTATTGAACAATACAACTAATATGTACTTAATCTAAGGCTGGTGTAAGCCTTATAAGATTTTTGTTTAAGGAAGTGTAAATCTTATATAGGAATGAATTTGACTACATGGTCAAATCTACACAGAAATAATGAAGAGTCATCAGATGAGACTTTGATAATTTAAACAGAAACTATAACACATTAGACAATTTCAGGGAGTGAACATCTCAGCATTATTAAATCACACATTAAAAGATCGATTAGAGAGACATTTTGCAATAATTGTGTAAAACACACTTGTTCACAATAACATACACGGGTAAGTTTCAACAAGAGACAATACCAAGTGATATACTCAATGTGTATTACATATTAAGTGCATTACTATGTATGCCACTAACCATGTATGAAATAACTTATATAGGCTTTGGAAATAATACATTGATATATACATCATAATTTTGTCAGAACAATCATCTCCAGT
>OZ023215.1:12019442-12145519 GCA_963995525.1 Escarpia spicata | reverse complement strand
GAGAGCGAGACCGAGAGGGGATGTTTTAGGTTTAGCGAAGGCGTATGATATAGACCCAAAAAAGATAGTGATTGCAAAAAGTGATTTTGATGGGAGTGCCAGATGCAGAAGCCAGGGTGGAGGAATCAATGTCTGAAGGAATAGTTCAGCTGACATAGTTTTGTTGTCGGGCACATACTAAACATGATGTGTTTTCATTTATAACAATGTACTCAGAGCAGGGACGTAACGAAGTACAAGTACTTCGTTACTGTACTTGAGTAGAAAAGATTACTTTTCGTGAGTAACGAAGTACATTTTTTAGGAGTACTTTTACTTGTAACGAAGTACAAATGTGTGTACTTTTCATAAATGTAACGAAGTATCCATAATTGATGCGTTAACAATTTGGAGCTCCAAAAATATTAGTAACAAACGATAACGCCTGAAGCCCGGAACTGGTTCCCCCAGCATATATATATATCAATAGATATCAGCCGGAGCAACAACTAGTAGTCTTTTCTGGTTGGCCTATCATTGCCATTACCAGGCATGATCACCAAATGGCGTGAACACTGCCAAGATTATAAGATGTCATTCGCGTTCAAAGATTTATAATGGAAGGATCAGCTGAAAACGATCATTTGCAGCATCCATGGTCATACTTATCCAGTATGTTTGAGATTAAGTCAGTTCACGGGGACACTGTTAAGTTGATCTGTTTGTTGTGTGCACCGATATACCAGATCTGTTGATCACCGTCGAACCTTCCTTACACACGTGGTCGGTAAATTATTAGACCTACGCAGCTAAAAGGTATTATTGCCTCATTTTTGCTGTGCAAATATATTACATCATAACACGTCGTTATTTGTACAAAATGTGCAAGTGCATTTAATATGAACAAAATATGTTCTTAGATTTAGGTTCGAGCTATTAGTGACCTGAATAACGTTCCGAATTGCATTAGTGATAAACGCACGTCGAAATTCACACATTATCGCCCCAAAACATTCCCTTCACTGTGGCAATTTAAACTGCTAATGGTTACTCAGATTTATCTTACATATTGACCCCCAGGCCTGGTTGTAGACAATATTTAGTGTTCACTGTACACACTACTGAACAGGGTATTACTATTACTGTCTTGCATAGTATGTATAGTTTGTTTGAGGAGCCAGCCACTGTCTCCTGTTCAATAAAGTGTTTGTTTTGCACACTATTGAATTTACTTGTTTGTTTGTAGTGGGTGACCATGTCAAAAGGTTTTTAGGAAAGTACTTTTGTATTTACTTCAATACAGTTGTTTACTTTTTACTTGTACTTCAAGTACATTTTTCAAAAAAGTACTTTTACTTTTACTTGAGTAGCTTTTTCCAAAGTTACTTGTACTTTTACTCAAGTAAAAATAAATGTACTTGTTACAGCTCTGAATGTACTGAACTTCTCATTAATGCATGTCACAAAAAATTGTAGATTTATAGCAGCATGAGTGGTTTATTCATTCTCTTTTCATGCAGTATCGGTGTGTTTCGCGGGGTATCAGATATTTCTCAAACAAGGTATTCCTGGTTTGTATTGTTAATAACTCCAATTTTCACAAACGATAAGAGCTGACGTGCAATGACATGGGAAACATACCAAGAACGTGGAGCTCATCGAGGTGTTCTCTGCAATGAATTTGTTCTAACAGGAATTCACCGAGGACGTGCGAACCTTTGTGAACACTCATTGCAATGACTGGAAGCGGGCTATGGAAAAGGCGTTGTGGAGGTGTGTGCGTAGTGCTATAAAGAGTTAGCGGAAACTGCGGTGACAAAATGAGTCGCATTGTTGAACAAAACAACCGTCTACAACCGCTTCGTTACAAAGGAGACCAACATGACGGTGGTCCGTCGATCCTCTATCACAGTCAAAGCCAGAGGTGGCATAATCAATTCATGGCATACCACACTATTTTATCGGTCTCATGACCGCTCACGATATGGTTCCAAGGTGACGCCAAATGTACATGCGAAACAGACCTTGCGTGTCTGGATGTTGCACGCCTACGATGTTCCAGCACTTATGTCCGGGCAGGACAGCTACACACATCATAATGTACAAGGTTCATGCCGCTAATGCTGGGGCAGCTTCACTGCTGACAGAGCCACAATAGACAACGCAGCAACCACTTATGACATAAACTCCACTGACGGCACTTAAAGCGATATTCCTGATGATTTTGCCACTGTTCTTCCCACCTATAAAACATCATCAAATACGCAGAAAAGATGATTATTTAGGCAAATACCAATGTGCTATATTTAGGCGATGACTGCATCGCTGCCAAGCTTGATAACAAGTAGCTACGTATGAAGTATTCTCAATATAAACGTTAAATTTGTTATTAACTATTCGACAGGTACTCAATTATAAAAAATAAAAGCGATACCCGCGAAAGACATTTTTAAAGTCAGCACTTACCGTATAATGAATGATCACACAACAACAAATTCGATACCATTCCAAAGCTATATTTTTATATTTAGTCATAAATATCAACATTATTTTTGTGTACAACGTCAGTAAACTGACAACATTTAACACGTTGTGATGTGTGACGTGGAAGGAGTGCAAACAAATATGACCAATTTAAGCAACTAGAAAACTATTAAACCGTGCGTTGACAGCTGATGAGTTCACTTTTCAAATGATGTTTGATATATTCTGTGTATCATAAAGCCATAAAAATGCGTAATGATTAATATTATAACACAAACGCACACCACACACACCACACACACCACACACACCACACACACCACACACACCACACACACCACACACACCACACACACCACACACACCACACACACCACACACACCACACACACCACACACACCACACACACCACACACACCACACACACCACAAACACCACACACACCACACACACCACACACACCACACACACCACACACACCACACACACCACACACACCACACACACCACACACACCACACACACCACACACACCACACACACCACACACACCACACACACCACACACACCACGCGCGCTCGCTCACACCCACGCACCCACGCACTCACATGGACACTCACACACATAGGTCTCTAAATGCACACACGCACGCACGCACGCACGCACGCCGCACACACACACACGGTGCGCGCACACAACACACACACACGGCGCGCGCACACAACACACACACACACACACACACACATTGGTTTCCGCGATCAAACCCATAAACGGAGCTAAGACATTCAACGAATTTCATATTATCCATAGGAACTGATCAAAACGAGATCGGTTTTAGCTTATTAATACCTGAAACACGTTTTATTTACTGCACCATTACTAATTATATAACGAGGAAAAACATATAATCATTTTTAGGTCATTTTCCTGGCGAAAATGCATTTTGAGAGGTCTCAAATTCAAGAGGTATGTACATGAAGACTAGAATCGAGCAGTATATCAAAAAGGCTATTTTCCCACTCAGAAGGGCCATCTCCATATTTTATAGGGGTACCTAAAATATTTGCAATAACACTACCCCCCTACCAATAGGGCAGCCATTGTGTTGATTGATTGTCTTTCAAAACTAGTTTGTTGTTCAGACATCGTGTTAAGACAAAGAGGAAGACTCATAATGGATGACATTTTTGCTGTTGGTTTGGTCACAGGTGTGACCAATATCGACTCCATAACTTTGTATCAAGTAATTTTTGTTATGTGTTTTCAGTGTTATATTATAACTATTATTGCTGTTGGTTTGGTCACTGGTGTGACCAAAATTGACTCCTTAACTTTGTATCTAGTCATGTTTGCTATGTGTTTTCAGTGTTATATTATGAATAGTATTGCTATTGGTTTGGTCACTGGTGTGACCAAAATTGTTTGCTTAACTTTGTATCTAGTCATTTTTGCTATGTGTTTTCAGTTTTATATTATTAATATTATCATACCTTTTTATGCTAGGAAGTCTTTACTTGTATGTGTGTTATCAACATATGACATACTATACTATATGGTAGATAAGAAATAAAATATATGAACTTGCATTTAAAAGTGTACTTAATGTTTAACCTATGGACACCAATACAAGATTTAACAAGATTGCCATCCAGAAAATTAATTGTAGATGGCAGGTGGACAAGGACGCCTTTTGGCTTATCGAGAGTCCACTATTTTTATCTACGCCCTTTTAAGGTACGTGTCGATTTTATTTTTAAACGTATTCACGCTACTAACACCAACACAACCAGGAGATAATCTGTTCCAATAATTTACAGTCCTTATGAAAACTTTCTTATATATAATCTCCACTGCTCCTTTATTAATGTCCTCGGGTGCTTCTATCTTTCTTAACTGAGAAAAACATATTTCTATCAATATTTTCATAACCCTTCAATATTTTAAACACGTCTATGTGATCTCCTCTCGATCT
Source organism: Escarpia spicata (assembly GCA_963995525.1). Classification (NCBI taxonomy): domain Eukaryota; kingdom Metazoa; phylum Annelida; class Polychaeta; order Sabellida; family Siboglinidae; genus Escarpia; species Escarpia spicata. Next base: position 12,141,078 of record OZ023215.1, on the reverse strand, counting down.
CCTGGTCTCTAGTGTTGTTAAACCACATTTTTAGGCGTATTTCGTAACTAAGATCCCTCAGTTTTGGTATCGTTTAAGTTGCTCTCCTCTGCACCCTTTCTAGCATAACTATGTCCTTCCTGCGATATGGCCTGCACGCTTGAATACAATATTCTAAATGAGGCCTAACTATTGTTTTGTACAGCGGTATGATTAGCTCTTTTTACTTATACATTATGTTTCGCCTAATTAATCCAATAAGTTGATTTCCCTTTGAAGTGGCAATACCGCATTGCTCTGAAACCTTCATATCAGCACTAATGGTTAACCCTAAGTCCTATTCTGTTACAGTAGTATTTAGAACAGAACATCCCATTGTATATTGTACATCTCCGTTCCCATGTCCTGTGTGGAGGCATTGACATTTCCCCAAATTGAACAACATATGCCATGTGCCTTTTGTTGAAGCAGTAATCTTTGATGTGGCACTTTGTAGAAAGCTTTCTGAAAATCTAAGTAGATGATATCTACTGGTGATCCCTTGTCTACCCACTTAGTGATATCTTCCAAAAAACATAACATATCTGTTAAGCATGACCTCGCTTTTAGAAACCCATGTTGAGATGGGTTTAACAAGTTATGTTTAACAAGAAAATCCACCATGTGATCTTAGTCTTTCTAATAATTTTCAAATCACTGACGTTAAACTCACTTGTCTGTAGTTCTCTGACTTGTTTCTGGAATCATTCTTAAATAACGGTATAATGTTTGCTTCTTTCCATTCTGAAGGAACCACTCTCTCTCTCTTCTTATGACAAGTTAAACACTGTTGCAAGTGGTATGCTAATTTGTTCTACAATTTCCAATAGTAGTTTGGGCGGAATCCCATCTACTCCAGATGATTTATCATCCTTCACAGCCCTAATTTTCTTAACTACCATTTCCGAGGTTACAATTAACTGTCCTAAATAGTCTGATTCTGCCCCCTTGAACTTAGCCTTGCAGTGAACTAATATCTTCTCTGAACACTGAACAAAAATATTCATTCAGGTCTTGTGCCGTTAAGAATCTCTCTAATATTATATTTCTAGAGGACCGACCTTATCCTGAAGTTTGCTCCGAACATATGCATAACAACTCTTGCTGTCTTGTTTTATATTACAAGCTAATTTTTGTTCTCTTCGAATTTCAAATTTCAGTTGTAGCTTGGTTTAGTGGTTCTTTATAAATGTTGTAGTCTTCGTTATTTCCAGTACGTCAATATGACTTCTGCATCGTTTGTTTGTACTTAATTTTTCTAATGGCATAATACGTAGAATTTAACCACATACAATCACCTTTAAAAACAATTACTGGGGTACTCGAAGGTTCAATTCTAGGGCCTTTGTTATTTCTAATATACATAAATGATCTAGCAAAAAACAAGCACTAATTTCTGTCCAATCATGTACGCAGATGATAACACCCTGCCCTGCACACTAAACACATACACAGATGATCAAATAAGCGAATTGGCCACATCCACAAACAACATATATTCAGAATTTATTAAAATAGCAAACTGGTTAACAGTTAATAAACTGTCACTAAATGCTATAAAAAAAAAAAATTGATTATAAACAGAGAAAATTAAAGAACCAAGAAGTACTATATATTAAAATAAATAACATACCGGTTGAACAGGTGACACAATTTTCATTTCTTGGTGTCATAATAGACTCCAACTTAACATGGTCTCCTCATCAAAACTTCATAGCCAACAAACTCTCAAGAATTGGTAGAATTATCGCTAGATTAAAACACTGTATACCAAAGCACATTCTAAAGATTATATATTCTTCACTATTTAAGAATCAACTATGGTATATTAGCATAGGGCAATGAAATATCAAACGAATAAACAAAATACAAAAACAAGCAATTAGATCTATATTAAACAGTAAATACAGTACACCCTTGTAATGTTTAGTGATCGATCGCCAGGCACATGAACATTAAACATTGAACATTTAGGTTTGACATGGGCATTAACAATATCCTGCTTATATGTCAACAGGTTTTGTTCTACAATAACATCGTCCTAAGTGTGTTTTGTATTCAATACGTTAGATACAGACTGTATCACTGAATATACAATATCCTTCGTTATGCATGTATCCAACTCGAGGCTATATTTGGCGGAGATAGATCGTAGAAATTGGTGGTGTAAAAAGTGGATAAACAAGTGGAATTACTGATTGATAAGTATTATTTGTGCCTTAATATCATTCATAAAGTTGCAATAAACATATATTAAGTAGCAGTTGTGCTTAAAGTTAGTTAGTTAAAGTATTTTAGAACACCTTAATATAGTGAGTGATAATAGGGTAACTCACTTAGGCGGCTTAGCCTTCGATAAGTTGTAAACAAGATTTAACAAACCTGATTATGTGGTAGAATATATAGGAGATAAAGTAACAACCATCAAACTACTTACATAAGATAATATCTGTGTAAGCCAGTACTTGCTATATATTTTGGTTAGGTAGCATTGTTGTTAAAATTAAGCAAGGGCGATAGTCGGGCGGCGTAACCTAAATAAATAAAGCAGCCTAACATAACGTAATTGATTGTATTTAAATTAGGTCACTACCGGTGATGTTAGCGTTCATGTTAGGATAAATAGTCGGCTGTGTAATTGAAATTTGTAACCTAAAGTGTGCTGTAGTACACAGGAAACAGTCTTTATAAAGACTACGTTAGTTAAGTTATTAAATAAATTCTGATCGGGATATGGCGCCTTGCAAGCGGCAAGTCAAGGCAAAGCGACACTTGGCGTGCGATCACTGCCACAGCTGGGTAGATTTTGCATTGTCCGGGTGTGGAAAGTCATGGGCAGAAACCATGGAGGAAGGATTCACCTTTCAGTGCATTGGATGTTGAAAGGTGGAGTGTTTGCAGAAGGAGATAGTTAGGTTGACAGATATTGTGAAGGGAATGGAGATGGGAATTAGCAAGGAGGCAGGTCAAATGGAGAGAGACGACAGGGAGAGAGGTGAGGATACTGCAAGACTGAAGGAGAATAGCAGTGGCAAGAAAACTGAGGAAAGGAGATTGAGAGGAGAGAAGGTGATTGGAGGGGAAGAAATTGGAAAATCGACAACAGAAAACGTGACAAGCGTGAAGGTGACAGGGAAGAAAGTGACTGTAGACAAGGAGGGAGGGAAGATGGAACGGGAGAGGAGAGAGGAAAATGAGACGGGACGAAAGAAGAAGGGACGAAAGGAAGTGAGAGCAAATGTGATAGAAGAGAAGTCGATAAAAGGGACGCTGACAGGAGGAAAGGTGACAAGAGAAAAAGCGACAGGAAAGAATGGATCGGAAGAGAATGTGACAGGATAGAAGACGGCAGGGGGGAAAGACAACAACCAGACAGATGCAAACCGAAGAAGGAGCTATTCTAAGGCAGTGATTGAGGGGGCAATGAGGAAAGAGAGGGTGTTTATGGGTGAATCCATTATGAGAAAGACGGACAAGACACTGAGCGAGGGGAAGGACATCGTTGTTTGTTTACCGGAGGCTAGGATTGAACATGTAACTGACAGGGTAGAGAAGGTATTGGGACATGGCAAGGGGGGGTCTATACTGTTACATGTAGGAACAAATAATGCAGACAGAGAGGGAACAACTGCGATAGTACAGAAGTATAGACAGTTAGTGAGGAAGCTAAAGAAGACGAGAGTGAAACAGGTTATTTTGTCAGGAATTTTGCCAGTAATGGGAGGAAGGGGGGCAACGTATAGAAACTGCAAGAGGATGGCGATCAATGCACTAGCTGAGCAGATGTGTGAAGAAGAGGGGGTGGGATTCACAGATTTATGGGGATACTTTGTTGGGAGGGAAGATATGTACACGAGAGATGGCCTCCATCTTAGTGGAAAGGGGGCAGCAGTTTTCTCAGAGAATCTGCTGCAATCTGTTGACAGTGGGACAGGTTGCATCTATGTAAACTAGATTCGCAGGGGGGACTCACAGAAAAGCCTGAAAATGGAGGCATAGATAAAGACAGCACAAATAAATCAACAAATAACAGTCTGGAAAACTCTTCTGAAGCTGGATATAAATGTGTTTGTTTAAATGCAAGGAGTATAGTAAACAAAAGAAATGAACTAAACATTATGGTAGAAGATATTGACCCTCATATAATAGGTATAACCGAATCCTGGACCACCACCGATATATCAGATGCTGAATTGGGACTGACAGGATATGTAATGTTTAGAAAAGATAGAATAGGAAGAAAGGGAGGTGGAGTTATTTTATATATTAAAGAATCTATTCAGGCTTATGAAATAAAATTAGAAAGAGAAGCAGATTGCGAAGAAGCTGTTTGGTGTAACATAGTTACAGAAAACTCAACGTTAACAGTTGGGTTAGTTTATCGAAGTCCAAACATAAGCATAGAAGAGAATGAAAAAATACAAAACGCTATAAGGGAAGTAAGCAAACGGGACTGTATCATTATGGGGGATTTTAACCATGGGCATATACAATGGAAATCTCTACAGAGTATGGGGAGAGAGGACCACAAGTTTTTAGTTTTAGTTCAAGATATATTCCTTTCTCTACATGTGCAAGAACCAACCAGGGGTGAGAATGTGTTAGACATAGTTTTGTCCTCACAGAATGAATTAGTTGACAATGTCAAGATATGTGAGCCACTGGGGAGTAGCGATCACAACCAGATACATTTTACCATCAAAGTAAAATCAGAAAGGAATAGCAAAAAGCAGTATAGGAGAAATTTCCACAAAGGAAGGTATAAGGACATGAGAAAATATTTAGCAAAGATAAACTGGAATAAGACACTGAAAAATAAGACGGCAACAGAATGCTGGAATATATTAAAGAGTGAAATTAAGTGCATAATCGATAAATTTGTACCCTTCAAAAAACAAGGAAAACGGTCCAAAAAGAAACACTTATCGAAAGAAGCCATTAGAAAAATTAAGTATAAACAAATGATGTGGAAGTCATAAATGATGAAGACTATAACAATTATAAAGAAACACTTAACCAAGCTACAGCTGAAATTTGAAATTCAAAGAGAAGCTATGAACAACAATTAGCTAGTAATATAAAACATGACATGAGAGTTTTTATGCGTATGTTCGAAGCAAACAGAAAGTTCAAGATAAGGTCGGTCCTCTAGAAGATAGTGCTGGAAATATAATATCAGAGGGATTCATAATGGCAGAAGACCTGAATGAGTACTTTAGTTCAGTATTTACCAGGGAAGATGTTAGTTCACTGCCAATACCAGAGGCTAAGTTCAAGGGGGCAGATTCAGACTATTTAGGACAATTAATTGTAACCCCGGAAATGGTAGCTAAGAAAATAAGGGCTATGAAGGATAATAAATCACCTGGAGTGGATGTTATTCCACCCAAACTACTATTGGAAATAGTAGAACAAATTAGCATACCACTTGCAACAGTTTTCAACTTGTCATTAGAAGAGGGAGTGGTTCCTTTAGAATGGAAAGAAGCAAACATTATACCGTTATTCAAAAAAGGTTCGAGAAACAAGTCATAGAACTATAGACCAGTGAGTTTAACATCAGTGATTTGTAAATTATTAGAAAGACTAATTAAAGATCACATGGTGGATTTTCTTGTTAAACAAAACTTGATAAACCCATCTCAACATGGTTTTTTTAAAGCGAGGTCATGCTTAACAAATATGTTATGTTTTTTGGAAGACATCACTAAGTGGGTAGCTGAGGGATCACCAGTAGATATCGTCTACAGATTTTCAAAAAGCGTTTGACAAAGTACCACATCAAAGATTACTACTTAAACTAAAGCCCATGGCATAGGAAATGGTATAATAAACTGGATAGAACAATGGCTGATTGACAGAAGACAACGTGTAGTAGTTGATGGGGAGGCTTCAAACTGGAAATCGGTATTGAGTGGGGTACTACAGGGATCAGTATTAGGTCCTATATTATTCTTAATATACATCAACGATTTGGATGATGAAATAACAAGCAAGGTGTTGAAATTTGCGGATGATACAAAAGTGTTTAGAAGGATTAAAAGTGATGGAGATAGACAGCATTTACAAGATGATCTTGACAGGTTGATCAAATGGTCTGAAAAGTGGCAAATGATGTTCAATTTTGGGAAATGTAAATGCCTCCACATAGGACATGGGAACGAAGAGGTAGAATATACAATGGGGGGGGGGGGGGGGTACTGTACTAAGTACTACTGTAAAAGAAAAGGACTTAGGGTTAACCGTTAGTGCTGATATGAAGATTTCAGAGCAGTGCGGAATTGCAGCTTCAAAGGGAAATCAAATCCTTGGATTAATTAGGCGAAACATAACGTATAAGTAAAAAGAGCTAATAATACCGCTGTACAAAACAATAGTTAGGCCTCATTTAGAATATTGTATTCAAGCGTGGAGGCCATATCGCAGGAAGGACATAGATATGCTAGAAAGAGTGCAGAGGAGAGCAACTAAAATGATACAAAATCTGAGGGATCTTAGTTATGAAATGCGCCTAAAAAAATGCGGTTTAACAACACTAGAGACCAGGAGATTGAGAGGAGATCAGATAGAAGTGTTTAAAATATTGAAGGGTTATGAAAATATTGATAGAAATATGTTTTTCTCAGTTAAGAAAGATAGAAGGACTAGAGGACATGATCTTGCATTAGCAAAGGAGCAGAGTAGATTGGATATAAGAAAGTTTTCATTTTCACAAAGGACTGTAAATGAATGGAACAGATTACCTGCTGATTGTGTGGGTGCTAGTAGCGTGAATGTTTAAAAATAAAATCGATACATACCTCAGACGGGCGGGATACACATAGATAAAAAGGTCGGACTCTCGATAAGCCAAGGGCTTTCTTGTCCACCTGCTACCTAGAGTTAATTCTCTGGGTGGCAATCTTGTTAAATCTTGTTAAATCTATTACTGTACCATACTTTAGACAGGCTCATAGCATACAAGGCCTGGCCCTATTGAGTAATACAATTGCGATATTGGGTTAAAGTCTGGGCTTGGCTTCTACCATGAGGCTTACACCGCGTGCTAACGTGTCGTGCCGTTTCGTGACGTGTTCATTGAGCTCTTACTTTACCTGCACGCTTGGCTAAATGTAACGTATGCGTTGCGTAAGGTAAGGGTTGACTAGGCTCATCCTGGCTGCCTTCTTCGCTCTGCACTAGTGGACTCAGTAGTTCAAGGAACATAACAACCTTTGCATAAAGAATTATAACTGTTAAATGCAGACGACCTCTTCAAACTGTTATGCATGACATTTTTGTACAGATATAAAAAAGGAACCGTTCCGGAACATTTTAAAGACTTGTTCACTGCTAATGAAAATGTATCATCTAAACCAAAGAGACAAAGAAAGGCACCCCGAACGCATTACTGACAAAATAAATAATATCTCCCAAAATGATGACTGTTACATACAAATTAAAAAACCTAATACACTATACTTCCTCCTTTGTATAAGACATACAATACCACACTTGTTTCAAAAAAACTTTCTTCCTCAAATTGCCATGGGCAAAATTAACACCCATTCGTATCAAGGATTTGTAAGCTACTAAAAATATATCCTATATAACTATGACACAGAATGTAATATTAACAACTGCCACATCTGCAAACAGAATATGTCAAGTGAAACCTAGAAATGTATGCCTTTATCATCATTAACATGGCTAATGGAGTTAATTAATTAATTAATTGTTCTGTAATATACCATATATTCATTCAGTAATACTACCGCTATTCTCATTGCTAAAACGGCATTTCAGCTCCTAACAATACAATATATAAATAACAATGTGGAACTAATGTATTATTTTTGTATCTATCTTTTTGGATACTACTTATAATTACTATATTCTTGATAGTACAGTGCATAGTGTATTTCTCTGTCGTATTTCATTTTTCTGTAATCATAATATGAACATTTTATTTGCTGTACATTCTATTCACACTTACACAAATGTTAAAACGTATTCACTTTGTTTGCATACTAATGTGTAGTATTAAATGTGTTAGCAATAGTAGCACTGTTATATTTGTTAACGAAGCGGGAAACTTCATATGTGTTTATATAAGTACATGGTATTCAAGCAGCACCAGTATGATGACTACTGCATATATGCTTATTCTCATAGGCAGGCTTGTAGGTCTTAGTGCAGGCCTCCCTGGATCATCATAACTATGTAAAACATGTACAAACTATTATTCCACACTGCGTGTATATATATGATGATCAAAAACAAATAAATTCACTGATCACTGTTAAAATTCACTGTTCACGAAGACGTTTCTTTAAATCTGCTTATTGATTTTGAGATTGACCCTTTTGTCTTGGTGTACATTTAAGCTTGATTTCCAAGGAGTGAGGCGTAACAGAAGTTACCTTATTATTTATGTTATTATTATTCCAGTACTGCTGCGGTGGCGTGGTCACGGCTAGCTAAGAACAATGCTGCGCCAACAAACCATTCGACCCAATTCAACAACTGTGTTGCGACGGCAATAACGCTTATTGTTAATTTAATGTTTGTTCTTTAACAACGTGTCGCCTCATTAATATTGTACCGCGGCAGAATGTTATGCAAATGATGCTTATAGCGTGAGGTGACAAAACTTATTAATAGTTTCACAATCACTATAAATATACGACATCCGACAGGGCCGTCCAATAATGCCGGCCTGCTGCGGTATCATGGCCTACAGTCGACTGGCACACGTACGTTGCGGCGTTGGCAACCTGCTCGCTAAGCTGCCCACAAGACGTTGCTGCAATGGGGAGGTCTTCAGCAGACTAGATTCGGCGTATTGTTAGGGCCAGGTCGTTCCATAGGAGGGGAAACGTTAAATGCCCGACTGTTCGTTCATGCATATGACGTCATCCATTTACGTGCATTTTCTTTATTTATATGCCGCGCATGTATATTGTCAGATACGGTGCCGTTAGCGGGTTAACGAACGGAAAATGGAGGGAAACGGTTTGTGAAATATGCCAGTTTGTGAAATATGTTAGTTTATGTTTAGACTTTAGGAAATCATGATGATGCTACATTCGATAGCTCGTTGGCGTTGCATTCTTATTCGAAAAGTGAGTATGCCAAGTAGAATGCGTCAACCGTAACTGACTAGAACACAATTATGATGATTATGTGGGATGTTCGGCAATCGGCATACTGACTACTGTCATTATTAATCACGTCCGGGCATTATGTCTGATGCCGATTATGGTGATTACCGGACGTTTTGCCTAGGCCTTATGCTTAATTAGTAATGGCCAGGGTGCCATATACATATTAGGCCTTCGTAAGAATGATTTATGGTTCACAATTTAATGTTTGGGTGGTAACTGAACGGGTCTACACAAAGCGTGCTTAGGCATAGCGTTAGAATTATATGTAGTTTTTTTGTAGGCCTATAGTAATAAATGCCTTGCCCTTGTAGTTATACTTATACGAAATAAATTCGGGTACTTTTGCTTTTGGTAAGTTTTGCAGTTAACTTAGCCTTAGACTTTAGTTAGGCCCGCTCCTCGAAAAAACCCAGGAAAACGGTCACCTACAGTCACCAAACTTCACACCATAATATATCTACAACACCTATTCTACACATGCACAATTATCACGTGACCAAAACAAATATTTACTGTTTTTTATTCATCAAAAATGTACAAGAAATTCACTCGTTTTTACATGTATTTATTAATTCCACCGGAAACTCCGGTAGGTGGCGCCACTTTATGGATGCCTTCAGACGTGGGGATAGACCACAATAATTTGTTTGACTTTGACAATAATTATTATTGTCATAGTCAATAAAATACACAATATTTAATTAAATTAATTAATTAAATAAGGTTACGTTAAACTTAATGTTGACAGCAGCTGAGGGTATTTAGTACGGTTATTAGTTTGAGTAATTATTGCTGCATTTTAATATTGTCTACCAGAGGTAATTTATCATAATATGATGCAGTCAGTATATATTATTTTGTGTTTACTAACAATTTGTTGCAAAATTTAATGATGTATATTGTTTTATATGCTGTACTGTGCTATCCATGATGTGTACATTAAAGATAATAAATAATAATAGTAAAACTTAAAGCGATTCTTTGATAATTTTAATCTCTTTGTAATGTACACAATTATTAAATAATCCTGTTAATATGATTATCTCATGTAAGTGGGTAGATGAGGGATCACCAGTAGATATCGTCTACTTAGATTTTCAAAAAGCTTTCGACAAAGTACCACATCAAAGATTACTGCTTAAACTAAACGCCCATGGCATAGGAAATGGTATAATAAACTGGATAGAACAATGGCTGATTGACAGAAGACAACGTGTAGTAGTTGATGGGGAGGTTTCAAACTGGAAATCGATATTGAGTGGGGTACCACAGGGATCAGTATTAGGTCCTATATTATTCTTAATATACATCGACGATTTGGATGATGAAATAACAAGCAAGGTGTTGAAATTTGCGAATGATACAAAAGTGTTTAGAAGGATTAAAAGTGATGGAGATAGACAGCATTTACAAGATGATCTTGACAGGTTGATCAAATGGTCTGAAAAGTGGCAAATGATGTTCAATTTTGGGAAATGTAAATGCCTCCACATAGGACATGGGAACGAAGAGGTAGAATATACAATGGGGGGTACTGTACTAAGTATTACTGTAAAAGAAAAGGACTTAGGGTTAACCGTTAGTGCTGATATGAAGATTTCAGAGCAGTGCGGAATTGCAGCTTCAAAGGGAAATTAAATCCTTGGATTAATTAGGCGAAACATAACGTATAAGGAAAAAGAGCTAATAATACCGCTGTACAAAACAATAGTTAGGCCTCATTTAGAATATTGTATTCAAGCGTGGAGGCCATATCGCAGGAAGGACATAGATATGCTAGAAAGAGTGCAGAGGAGAGCAACTAAAATGATACAAAATCTGAGGGATCTTAGTTATGAAATGCGCCTAAACAAATGCGGTTTAACAACACTAGAGACCAGGAGATTGAGAGGAGATCAGATAGAAGTGTTTAAAATATTGAAGGGTTATGAAAATATTGATAGAAATATGTTTTTCTCAGTTAAGAAAGACAGAAGGACTAGAGGACATGATCTTGCATTAGCAAAGGAGCAGAGTAGATTGGATATAAGAAAGTTTTCATTTTCACAAAGGACTGTAAATGAATGGAACAGATTACCTGCTGATTGTGTGGGTGCTAGTATCAAGGATTTGTAAGCTACTAAAAATATATCCTAAGTAACTATGACACAGAATGTAATATTAACAACTGCCACATCTGCAAACAGAATATGTCAAGTGAAACCTAGAAATGTATGCCTTTATCATCATTAACATGGCTAATGGAGTTAATTAATTAATTAATTGTTCTGTAATATACCATATATTCATTCAGTAATACTACCGCTATTCTCATTGCTAAAACGGCATTTCAGCTCCTAACAATACAATATATAAATAACAATGTGGAACTAATGTATTATTTTTGGATACTACTTATAATTACTATATTCTTGATAGTACAGTGCATAGTGTATTTCTCTGTCGTATTTCATTTTTCTGTAATCATAATATGAACATTTTATTTGCTGTACATTCTATTCACACTTACACAAATGTTAAAACGTATTCACTTTGTTTGCATACTAATGTGTAGTATTAAATGTGTTAGCAATAGTAGCACTGTTATATTTGTTAACGAAGCGTGAAACTTCATATGTGTTTATGTAAGTACATGGTATTCAAGCAGCACCAGTATGATGACTACTGCATATATGCTTATTCTCATAGGCAGGCTTGTAGGTCTTAGTGCAGGCCTCCCTGGATCATCATAACTATGTAAAACATGTACAAACTATTATTCCACACTGCGTGTATATGTATGATGATCTAAAACAAATAAATTCACTGATCACTGTTAAAATTCACTGTTCACGAAGACGTTTCTTTAAATCTGCTTATTCATTTTGAGATTGACCCTTTTGTCTTGGTGTACATTTAAGCTTGATTTCCAAGGAGTGAGGCGTAACAGAAGTTACCTTATTATTTATGTTATTATTATTCCAGTACTGCTGCGGTGGCGTGGTCACGGCTAGCTAAGAACAATGCTGCGCCAACAAACCATTCGACCCAATTCAACAACTGTGTTGCGACGGCAATAACGCTTATTGTTAATTTAATGTTTGTTCTTTAACAACGTGTCGCCTCATTAATATTGTTCCGCGGCAGAATGTTATGCAAATGATGCTTATAGCGTGAGGTGACAAAACTTATTAATAGTTTCACAATCACTATAAATATACGACATCCGACAGGGCCGTCCAATAATGCCGGCCTGCTGCGGTATCATGGCCTAGAGTCGACTGGCACACGTACGTTGCGGCGTTGGCAACCTGCTCGCTAAGCTGCCCACAAGACGTTGCTGCAATGGGGAGGTCTTCAGCAGACTAGATTCGGCGTATTGTTAGGGCCAGGTCGTTCCATAGGAGGGGAAACGTTAAATGCCCGACTGTTCGTTCATGCACATGACGTCACCCATTTACGTGCATTTTCTTTATTTATATGCCGCGCATGTATATTGTCAGATACGGTGCCGTTAGCGGGTTAACGAACGGAAAATGGAGGGAAACGGTTTGTGAAATATGCCAGTTTGTGAAATATGTTAGTTTATGTTTAGACTTTAGGAAATCATGATAATGCTACATTCGATAGCTCGTTGGCGTTGCATTCTTATTCGAAAAGTGAGTATGCCAAGTAGAATGCGTCAACCGTAACTGACTAGAACACAATTATGATGATTAAGTGGGATGTTCGGCAATCGGCATACTGACTACTGTCATTATTAATCACGCCCGGGCACTATGTCTGATGCCGATTATGGTGATTACCGGACGTTTTGCCAAGGCCTTATGTTTAATTGGTAATGGCCAGGGTGCCATATACATATTAGGCCTTCGTAAGAATGATTTATGGTTCACAATTTAATGTTTGGGTGGTAACTGAACGGGTCTACACAAAGCGTGTTTCGGCATAGCGTTAGAATTATATGTAGTTTTTTTGTAGGCCTACAGTAATAAATGCCTTGCCCTTGTAGTTGTACTTATACGAAATAAATTCGGGTACTTTTGCTTTTGGTAAGTTTTGCAGTTAACTTAGCCTTAGACTTTAGTTAGGCCCGCTCCTCGATAAAACCCAGGAAAACGGTCACCTACAGTCACCAAACTTCACACCATAATATATCTACAACACCTATTCTACACATGCACAATTATCACGTGACCAAAACAAATATTTACTGTTTTTTATTCATCAAAATGTACAAGAAATTCACTCGTTTTTACATGTATTTATTAATTCCAATTAATTCGGTAGGTGGCGCCACTTTATGGATGCCTTCAGACGTGGGGATAGACCACAATTCATAATTTTATTGACTTTGACAATAATTATTATTGTCATAGTCAATAAAATACACAATATTTAATTAAATTAATTAATTAAATAAGGTTACGTTAAACTTAATGTTGACAGCAGCTGAGGGTATTTAGTACGGTTATTAGTTTGAGTAATTATTGCTGCATTTTAATATTGTCTACCAGAGGTAATTTATCATAATATGATGCAGTCAGTATATATTATTTTGTGTTTACTAACAATTTGTTGCAAAATTTAATGATGTATATTGTTTTATATGCTGTACTGTGCTATCCATGATGTGTATATTAAAGATAATAAATAATAATAGTAAAACTTAAAGCGATTGTTTGATAATTTTAATCTCTTTGTAATGTACACAGTTATTAAATAATCCTGTTAATATGATTATCTCATGTAATTGTATGCCATTATTTCATTAGAATTATGTTTTAGTAATCACTAATGACTCTAACAATATATCGGAAAAATAACTGCACGTACGCGCAATTTCCACTTTCACGATCCGTATAAAGCATTCTCATGAATATTCTGGACTGTCCGTCAGACTTCGATTAGCTACGTCGAGTTAATAGATGCAAGAAAAACAACATCAACATGTGTGTATTTGGATTAGCCACCGCCATGCGAATGAGTCGTGACCGGTAAAATTATCAAAAGGAAACGTGGACCAGCTGCTGTTTATGTCACAGATTTAGCAAAGAAATGAAGGAAAATATATGGAATAAACGGAGAATTAATATAACGACAGCTCATGACAGACGGATTGATTAAAAAAAAACCCACCAGATCTCCACGCACGAAGCCGCCGATGACATATTGAATGATTGGCATTGTTTCTGTTGGAATATAAAAACATACAAAATCTCACCTATGGTACTATCATGTTCCTTTTTCTCCTGGTACATCTGGCTATACATTTTAAAGTTTAGTTTTACTGAAACGTTTAGATAACAGAAACTGATTGAAGCCGAGAAACATTCAATAATGAAAGCATTTTGTTTGTACCTTAAATGCAGCTGCTATTTCCATAAACAGTATGCATACAACATTATACATCACATGAAATAATGTACAGTATTAAAATAGCATAGGTGGTTTTGTGCATAAGGTTTAATTTTAGTTTATTTTAGTAGATCTACAAAGAGCATAATAACATTATTGTCGACAAAATATTAAAATATATTGCATCAGTGTAACAACATGCTGTATTTGGTACTGCGAGTGCAATCATTATTTCTGCTAGTCATTTAGAGTAAAAGGTATTGAATTTGTTTCTGTCGAACTCCCGTTTCGCTGACAAATAAAATGGCCATTGTATGATGGAAATAAAGTTATAAAATTACAAAACTTTAAAAGTAACGCATATTTTAAAAGACAGTTTTCAGTCCTCATTGGTGTATTTAACTCAAGAAGATCCATAACATATTTGGAATGTTTGGAACATTTATACTATGAATTTTCAAAATTATTGTAAAATCAACTATGTTGGCACCTTTTTATACACTACTCCCAGTATAGTAGTTCATTAAGCACAAACTTGTTTCAGCAAATGTTGAAGAATATGCTGTAGAACACAATCCAAGCATGAAGGGCATAAGAATGCATATATTTTATTATGTACACTGTACTCCTATTTTGCAAAATAATGATGGAATGTTGTGCATTTGGAGGCACAAGTCGATCGATTACATAAATCCATTTGAAACATGTAGCGATGTACATATTCCCATCAGAAGCCACACGGAACTAATGTGGCAGAACAAAGTCAGGCATGTTCTTCACTACTGTGTCAGTTAACACATTGTCCAATTAATAGCACTGCTATGCATTTTGATACACAAAGCTATCAGATGCACACATCCATTTGAAACACGAAGTGATGTACATCTTCCAGTTCCCAGTAGATATCGCACAGAACATAATGGGGCAGAACATAATCAGGCACCATCTTATGTCAGGTGACCCATTTGTCATAATGGCACTGTTGAGTAGAGCTCTTCAATTTCCTCTTTCCACCAGCTCGGTTTGTTTGCCAGCTACACAGCATAACATTCTTCATATAAGTAATAATATTATAGTATTAATGACATCATGTATTTAAAATGTACATTACATTATTTACAAGCACTCATTTTTTGTTTTATATGTACAGCTAAAAATGAACCAATAATGTAAGGATTTTAGGAAATTTAATGGCATGTAATGTATAACATTTATCTAACAAAATTAGCTCATTTGAAATAGATTACTGTTATTTTCTATGTTGTAATTCATGCAATGTTACCACGTATCAGAGCAGTGGAGTTCATTGTGGTCCAGTGATGTGTGGCAGGTTCAATTCCTGCTGGTGTTTGAATGTTGCATCCAAAACAGTACTGGTTGTGCACATCTACTGATTCCATTAATTGCCTTCAGCATGTGTAATTAATTTTTTATATGGTGCCTACCTACCTTTTTTGTCCTTTGGGCCGAAGGATCAACGGACTATTGCCATCACTGAGTCCGACGTCCCCCATTAGTTGCCGTATCTCAGAAAACGTTAAGCACCTTTTTCTCTAATTCTACATAGACATACCTTAGGGCACTGCCACTATGCATGAGAAATGTGTATTTGATTAAATCATTTTAAGGGCTCCCTAGGGCCTCCAAGGACCCCCAAACTGGTAATTTTTTACATTTTGCCCATTTTTTCAAAAACTGTTCAGTAACTGTTTTTCTATTTTTGCAAACATATGACCTAGGATTAAAATAAAATAACTTAGGTACAAAACCATATATATAAAGTAAAATAACGTAGGCATACTCGAAAAGGTTAATATTTAGCCAACAATTATAAGGAATATTATTCAGATGTTTTACTATACATGTTGTAGCTATTCCGTCACTCCAGTTATATCAGTATTATATAGTTACTACTGTTTTTAACTGTCATTACTACTGTTTTAAGTCAAAATGCATGGTACCTTTTTAACAAATAAAGTTTTATCATAGTTCATCTCTTTCTTCTTCCCATTCTGGGGAAGGGTGGTAGGGGCAAAATGAGAGCAGTTAATGCATGTGCATTTTCTTAATGTTTTACTGTGCTACATGCGAGATTGCAGCTCACCAACTCTCCTGCAAGGTTTCTACAACCACTAAAAATCTACCTAAATAGCATAATATCGGGATAAAATCCGACAGTATTTTTAATAACACATTAACTAATATATACAATATTCACGAAATGGTCTACTCGAATACTTTATTTCCAGGTGTATCTTCACTGGCATGCATATAGTCTAGAGAGCTACTAAACATGTCAACACTTTACTTCCATCATAACTCTTAATGATCTAAAACTATGATTCACAAAAAACATTTCATTAATAATTACAAAATCACAATATAGTCAAGGACTTCAGTGCCTCTTGGCCCATTTTTATTTGAAGTGATATATTAATTTTTATGTGATTCAATAAACAACACACAAACAAATCAAGTATATACAGTGTTTGAACATTTAAGTTGAACCCTGAAGAGATTGTATCAGGGATTTTTTATTCCTTACTCAATATCACTCCTACGACAGTCAAAATGTATATCTTGCATAACAAATGCCTACATACAAATATAGCAATACATGCCTACATACTGATATGAAAATGCACCTATGTTGCATGGAAGTTTGTGCACATACACCTGTACATTAAATACACTTATTTAGTAAAGGTAACACCATAATGAAATTCAACTATTTTATTTCTCCATTCAATGCAGGCAAATTACATCATGAAAAACACACATATTGCGTTGACTATGATCGTGACATTGATGATGATCCAAAATTGTTTCTCTTCTCCTTCAGGTTAGACAGCTACTGTCAAACAGTTTCCGTGAACTTATTATCAGTGTAATGCAAATTAAACCAAACTTATTGTATTGGAATGTGTTAATGGGAACTGTTTGCCACGCAAGTACAACCACAGATTTGTTTAAATACACCCAGCATTGCAGCTTCTTGAATGATCATACAAGTACAACCACAGATAACGCATTATATACATGCACTAGGGAAATTGTTCCAATTGGTCGGGCTTTTAGCATTTCCCCATAGGAAACACACGCACGGGAATGGCCCGCACGCACGACTGAATATGACAATTAACGTGCCTAATACTTATTGATTACTTCAGTAAGTTATTTAAGAAAGGCCTGCAGTACGCGTGGAACAATCGTTGTCCATGATGTTTCTAAATTTTATTTATCCAGGCAGATCACAATCTGTTTTCACATATATAAAAATGTCCGGATGCACAGTATAAAATGTGGAATTTCTAATTCATTGAATTTTTTAGATTTTTTGGCTTGGTGGACGTGGAAATAGATAGCAGGATGTAATATAACATGAATTCAAGCAATAGGTGTTTTTATTCCCTTTTAAACCTGTCACATAATTTTCATAATTGACAATTACACATCAATTATAAAAATAATATTATTATACCTATATATATATGATACATGGACTAAAAAGGGGTCCCGAATGGTCGGGCTTTCGGTTATCACCCTAGCAAAGGCCAAAAGCCCGACTATTCGTGGCTATGCAGTGACACAAGGGAACGACAATGTTATATTTTTGCTTGTTGACAATTACAAAATACACCATTAGCCTACATCTTAGCATTGTTTAGTATATAAAGTATATATAAGGCATATGACGCATAGACTAAAAAAGTGGTCCCGAATGCTCCGGCTTTTAGCATTTCCCCTTAGCAAAGGCTAAAAGAAAGAGTTTTCGGGACCAGTGACACAAGGGAACGACAATATGTTATATATACTCTTGCTGGATAATACAAAATACGTTAGTATCCTTCTGTAGCAGTTTTCACTCTATCTAAATATAAGGCCTAATATGGATGTACTAGAGAAGTGTTCTCGAATGGTCGGGTTTTTAGGTTCTCCTCCTTGGAAAGGCTAAAAGCCCGAGTGTTCGTGAACAGTGTCAGTGACACCTGGGAATGAGCCACACGACAGAATAACGTACATATGTATAGCGTGCTTAACGCAAAATATCTTAAACTGTTTTGTTAGTCTATTATGGCTGTGATACATATAAAGTTTCTCTAATTGTATGCCCATTTAGGAACTATTCCCTGTCGTGGCGCTGCACAGCGCCGCAGCGCCATGCGAGTGCTAAATATAGGTACACATTTTGTGGTTGACGTCATGTTCACGAGTGATCGGGCTTTTAGACACACCCACAAAGGAGGCGTGTTGTGGCAATAAGATCATCGATCCGGATTCACATGCTTGCTGGTGAGACGACGTTCAATCCGATGAAAATATCCAAACAAAACATCGATGTATTAAAGTTGCTTTCTGAGATCATCCGTCTTTTAAATACAAATGTCCAGGGGCCCCATACATTGTATAGATATTGTATATATATATATATAAGTCTAGATGCTGCTTAGGGAGACCAGTGCACACAGGCGAGCGATCGGGAGACCAGGCTTATATTTTTATTTAACTGATTTTCCAACTATATCAAATCGGAACATTGTTTGTAACACTAATTTATACCACATACTAAAAGTTTGTTGTCATATTTTAATGAATAACATATATACAAAAGATGCGGTCTCCTTAAAGGGGAAATGAAATGCAGCTGTTTCATGCTACATATTTAAATATATACTATATAAGTATGCATTAATGTTAACAGAAACGTACTCATTTATAAGACAAACTAAAAAAACGATTTTGTTCGATGCCTAAATCGTCGCTATAGAGCACTGCGTATCGCCATCTTTGTTCCAAGCGAGTGGTTTGATTCACTCCTATCTAATCAATGTTAAATTTCGGGGTTTTTCGGTTTACTTCATTAGTATACATTTCTGTGCGAAAACAAAGATATGGTGCCCTATTATACACGATAGGCGTTCTATAGGTCAACAAATAACTTGTATACGCGTTCGAAATAAAAAGGTTAAATTAAATGGCAACGATTTATAACCAATGAAATCGTTGTTATAGTCGCACTTCCCGAACGAAGATTTTAGATGCCAGAAGGGGGCGGGGCTTTCAAAGCAAAGTTCAGAATATTAGATGCGCGCGCATACCGGGACTATTTTTATTTTGTTGTTTACAAATACGTCGAAGGATTTTGGTAGAGACGAGTTATTAAAAGTGATTTTTTAAACTTCCGTATCACTTGGGGAGAAAATCGATACGACAGATGAAGACTCTAGTTCGACTTGTCACCCGGAAGTTACGGTTGATACGGTTGACACACACAAAGGGCCTGTGGCTGTGCCATACGGGTTTCACCCAGTGACAGTGCGCGATCCACGGTCCGATAATGTCCGGCCCCGGGTCAGGTTCAGTTGTGGGAGTCGGACAGTGACAGTTGGTCTATCGACGACGAAGACGTTCCGCGACTTAATAATGTCGCATGGTGTTTGTGTGGACACTGCGTCCCAATGTCGACGCACATCGAGTTGCTGTGCTGTAGGGATATAGCTGCCGTACAGCACCGTATGACAGACTTTGCAGATGCCTGCATTAGATTTAGTGTCATTACCGACTATGAGTGACGACCTCGAAACGGTTTGCACCAACAGGGCGGTGTTCGAACTTGGAAGTCGGTCTGTTGTCATTGTATGATTTGCGTGCAGACTCGTTGATTCGACCAATAGCTAGTAGGTAAGTACTACGTAGTTCAACAGGTATCGAATAATTATTCTAGCAATAACTATTTCAAAATTAAATAGAGTAATTATACTTGTTCCCACCTCAAATGTTCAGGTTCACTCAATCTTCATAAAATACTATGTCTATGATTTTCATCAAACAATTTTTTATCATTTTCTTAATAAAATTACTTTTATTCTTGACAGGACGTGTGCATCCTTTTTATACAGTTGTTTAATTCCCTATGTAAAAGTGTTCAAGCAACTTGCTTAATTTATGAATTACCATGAATTAATAGATGCATAATCAGGTCATTGTGCAGTGTATTATTGATACAAAAATATTTAAGTGGAGTTTTTAATATAATAAAAATGTTATATATATTATGTGTGTGTGTTATCAAGACCACATCATGAAATTTAGTTTTACAATCATAATTATTACAGCCCTTCACAAACAAATGAACCAATTCACTAAATTCATGATGTGATATTGATAAAACACACAGTTTTGCCAGTATAACAATAATTAGAAGATGCCGGTTGTTTATTATCAACTAATGCATATAAATGAACTTTCAGAACATATCGATTGATTCGATTAGCCGCATATCGTCACTTCACGTTGTGGTCAAGGGAGAGACTTGGAAAAGGCAACAGACATGTTATACCAGCCTGCACTGTATCCAGAAGTGAATGGGGTTTATGAAAATTTAAGCTATGGACATTACACTATACAGGTGAGTGTACAGTGGAAATAAAAACCCTGGATAAGTAAGATTAGATTGACCAAAAGGTAGAATGAATTACTCGGTGCCTTCTTATCCCATTTTTGGCAACAACAATGTGATCTGTAGTGTCTTGCATGTCCCTGTCCATAATTCGATTTGTAATACTGAAGCCAACATGAAATATATCAACAGTTTATTCATATGGAAAAACAATTCACAAATAAATAAGACTACATGGCAGACTGTGCCAATGCATTAATCAAATTCACACACCAGTTTTCAATGTTTCTTTCAGTTGATTCACTTCACACTGTGACACATTTTAATCTAACTGCATTACAATTTGGGTCTGTGTCAGTCCTTTGCACATATAGTACATCAATAAGTAACACGTTTATTGATGATATGGGTCATTATTATGATCAAATATTGTGATACAAAAATTATTACATACAAAATATTCCATTACAGTTCCAGTTTTACATAATTGTGGGTTTCAACTTTCAACACTAGGGCCATGTGTCAAGAAAACAAGTATTATTATTCAAGATACAGATTCAAAACTTGTAGTACTAGTTTCAAAATCTATCAAGCGCCTCCAAATGGATTTATCTATATTTATGGCACTATATAAGTATTCTTATTATTATTAAGTACTTTTTGAGGTGTTGTGTTGTGATAATGTCAAATGTAATACTAACAATGAAGTATGAATATATAAAAAATGTATAGCTGAATCCTTTGCTGCTTCATTAGTTTGTAGTACACTTTAATAATACTGGCTAAAACATACAGATTAAACAAAAAATATATATTTTGTTGTAAGATGGCACTTTACTTTTACTAAACTTGATGGCAACAGTCCAGTTTTAATGGTAATGGTCCTTATCATTTTTGTGACACACGTCCTAGAAGCCACATTAAAAGTGTACAGTGAGTCATATGAACAAATACATGTACAGTTCAGTGTGATGTTTGAGAAATGGTGGTCTGTTGAAATAAACTCAATATAAGTAACATGTTTGGACTTGGTTAAACTATTCCAGTAAATTACATATACCCAAAGTTCCCTACATCGAATAGTGTCTAATAAAACACATTGCATACCACAACTAGGATACAAGCTTTCAAGTAGATGTTCCTTGCTTTAGGAGGTCCTCTACAGTAGTGAGAATGCACTTTGCCTAAAACGTTTCTCTATTTCTGTCAGTGATGTTCAAACAATGTTATTTAAGCATAGAAATCCATTGTCATTTGAAATTGGATGTCGTATCAATTTGGTGACACTAAACCGAATTGATACGGATACAACTAGTTTTCCGTAAAGCGGGTTCTTTGCTTTGCCACAGCCTCCTCTTTTGCTGGTTTTTCGATGCCTGCATGCTCTGCTAGAGTTACCTCCTTACTCGATGTCGCAACTTGGAGCACACTTCACAGCTTTGTGCCACTCGTGCATCTAGCTGCAATGCCCTCTAGAATTTCTCCTCGGAAGCTGTAGTCCTTTGACGCCATCACTTTCTTCACTACATACCCAGCAGACTTTGAATACTGCAGCTGATACCGTAGCTTGTTGTCTGCTGTTTTCACCATTTCCCGCTGATTTAACAAATGATAAATTTAAAATCAGTATAACAATATAAATATCTGAAGAATAGCTGGCTATAGCTGTAACATGCACACAGTAAACCAAACAGCTTGCTTGTATGATCTCATCAATGGTTGTGTATCATTGCTAGATTACAAACAATCCTTTATCATAGTTCTTCGTAGACAACTCTCTCTCTCTCTCTCTCTCTCTCTCTCTCTCTCTCTCTCTCTCTCTCTCTCTCTCTCTCTCTCTCTCTCTCCCTCTCTCTCGCTCTCCCTCTCTCCCTCTCTCTCTCCCTCCCTCCCTCTCTCCCTCCCTCCCTCCCTCCCTCCCTCCCTCCCTCCCTCCCTCCCTCCCTCTCCCTCTCCCTCTCTCTCTCTCGGTTCCGAATTCTTCCAATGAATTCCAATTCCACAATACATTCAAATATTTATTATTGAATCATATATATATTATATATATATATATATATATAATTTATATATGCATAAGTTTATATTTCAATAAGCAATTCCAAAGCATACCATTCCAATGATATATAATTAAACAATTCAAGTAACAGTAAACAAATGTCCTCAATTTTAATTATGTTATCTGTTGTTTGCATGCATACTCTTGTACAGTGAGATTGTATTTTCGAAACTGTATTCCTAACATTGTTTGGCTATTGAGTACAGGCAGGGATGTTCAGCCATTTCAGTTTATTTCCTAATGCAATGCTTGATTTCTAAAGTGTGCAGCTTTGTCAAGCAACTGATACATTATTTTGTAACATCAAATGTTAACACTATTGATATCACAAGCCTTACCTTGTATTTGTGTTGTGGTCAATGGTGGCCAAGTGGAGTCGGGCTATGATGCCTTGACGGCTGAACTTGGGTGCATACTTGAGGAAGAGGGCATGTAAGCTCTCCAGTTCACCAGTGTTAACGCACTTTGTAACCCTCTCTATATCATACAGTAGGCAACAGTCCAGTATAGCCTTCTGGAGAGTGAAGGCTTCTGTACCTTCAGTGTTGTTTTCACTTCTTGTTGTGTATACGTTGCATGACTGCACTTCCGGTACAACTCTGCGCCTGCTGTCCATGAATGGAATTCCTGATGTGATGGAGGAGCGAGATCCACATCTCCTTCATCAAGCGGGGATCACCACCACAAGCTGATGCGCAATACCACAGATGGTTGGCAATTGCGCCTATCGAAGGGACAACCTCAACTTTCTTGGCAGACAACAGCCTTTATTTCTTTCTATTTCTAATGCTGGGATGTCTGTCAGTGGCAAGTGTGGTGATCTTCACCCCATGGTCAGTCAGGTTATCCAAGCAGCGTTTCAAGCCCTCCACTTCCATCCAAATGTAGAGTTGTGTCCTGGATTGTCATATCTTGCATCGCCTGATGCGACCACTTTCTGTCCGGCCAGAGCTGACAGGATGGCCTCTGAATGGCATGTCTACATGTCCTCTATCTCTGGCAGTATGTATGCCCGCTGTATGTTGTAGCACTGGCGGCGTGACAAGGCACATAGGTTCATTAGCTTGACCAAATTGTACACAGTGAATGAATGTCCAGTCAGGAGGAGGACGCTTGGTATCAACAAGTTACTCTCATAAATGTTACCAATCTTGGGTTGCGGGTGCCACATGAACGAGTGGCCATCAACACATTCTGTGGTCACAACCACTGCTAATCCAGTCACTGTGATGCTAGGCTTTGATATAAGTGGTTTATTGCAGTTTGGTGTTTTAGCAGGTGCAGAAAAAAGTGAAATGATGTTTTTTTCACAGATGACAAACTTTCTCTCTTTCCCATTAGTGTAAGAACCGCTTGAGTCATCATCAGTGATACCGCTGTCACATGCTACAACATATTCTGCATCACTTGCTTCAATGTTTCTCTTCTCGCTGTTGCAGACAGAATCGTCTGAATATGGCGATAGTGAGACTGGGACATCCGAAGGGCGTCTATAATGAGAGAACTGCCATGGTCAGGGTCAGTCGGAGAAGGCGTGCTAGACTGCGATGGCAACTTTGCATACCCACGGTCATGGTGAATGTTCAATGGAACAACAGTATTGTCAGTATTAACTACTGCATCGACAAAGTGTCGCACTGGCGACACGACCACTGGCTTCCTTTATGTTTTGACACTACAGTTCGATGGCGTGACAGCACTACAAGTGACATTTGTATTACCATGAGGGACGATGTCATCTCGCGTGCTAAATCCTTCGCTGGATCCTTCGAAGCTTGCGCTCGGTATTAGGCCCTATGGTTGTTTGGATACTTCCTTTATATATTATGAACAAAATGACACAATCTTGCAAATATTAATTAAAATTGGAGCACAAGTGCGCTTTACAAGTTACTTTTTGAACGTTTTTTTTAGTGGATATATGTGTGTTATCTTTAATTTTCATGATTAAAATGCATGTGCACTCAAATGTGTTTAACATTTGAACTTTATAAATACAAAATATATATTTATTAATCTTTGTGGCTTTTTCCTGTGATGTTATTTCCTTTTTTCCTTGTTAGGCTTACATTCAAAAGTAAATAAATTATATACAATGTCATTGTTATTAAAAGCATACATTGGTGTTTGCAGTCATGCAATCTATATCAGGAAAAAAGTTGGTATGATAGCATGCTTGCCAAATTGTCGCCTCAAAACTGGAGCATCAATTCAGGGTCCATTGTTACAAGCCAACATTTGAGACACATAAATTAGTATTAGGCCTACATGGTGATTAACTTTAGTTGACTGATGTGAACCTACTTACTATGCCAATAACGAATTATATCAGATATGACTATAGTGTTTTGTTGTATGCTATTGACTGTATAACAAGCATTTTTAAGGATTTAAATACTTGTAATGTCACTTATTTAAATGCGCTTACATTTTATAGTATTTGAGCAGTCCAACTTCAATAATATTTCCTTTAACTATTTCTTTTAAATTAATACATTCCAATGCAATGGCAATGCCCACAATACATGATTGACAGGGCTTGGTCCGGACTGTGACTAATGTTGACTACTAGATGACGACATTATTTCGCAAAACGTTATACTGGCTACGGTAGCTGACATTTATTTTTGTAATTATTTTGAAGGTTATTCCCCCCACCAGCAACTAAGTCGATAACATAGACTCGTAGATGTAGACGTTGGGGTATTCAGACGTAGCAACACGCCGGCACGAATTGCCGTAAACTAAATCGGCGGATTACAAGCACTCATTATTCCCAATTTAACAAGATTTAACAAGATTGCCACCCAGAGAATTAACTCTAGGTAGCAGGTGGACAAGGAAGCCCTTGGCTTATCGAGAGTCCGACCTTTTTATCTATGTGTATCCCGCCCGTCTGAGGTATGTGTCGATTTTATTTTTAAACATATTCACGCTACTAGCACCCACACAATCAGCAGGTAATCTGTTCCATTCATTTACAGTCCTTTGTGAAAATGAAAACTTTCTTATATCCAATCTACTCTGCTCCTTTGCTAATGCAAGATCATGTCCTCTAGTCCTTCTATCTTTCTTAACTGAGAAAAACATTTCTATCAATATTTTCATAACCCTTCAATATTTTAAACACTTCTATCTGATCTCCTCTCAATCTCCTGGTCTCTAGTGTTGTTAAACCGCATTTTTTTAGGCGTATTTCATAACTAAGATCCCTCAGATTTTGTATCATTTTAGTTGCTCTCCTCTGCACTCTTTCTAGCATATCTATATCCTTCCTGCGATATGGCCTCCACGCTTGAATACAATATTCTAAATGAGGCCTAACTATTGTTTTGTACAGCGGTATTATTAGCTCTTTTTCCTTATACGTTATGTTTCGCCTAATTAATCCAAGGATTTGATTTCCCTTTGAAGCTGCAATTCCGCACTGCTCTGAAATCTTCATATCAGCACTAACGGTTAACCCTAAGTCCTTTTCTTTTACAGTAGTACTTAGTACAGTACCCCCCATTGTATATTCTACCTCTTCGTTCCCATGTCCTATGTGGAGGCATTTACATTTCCCAAAATTGAACATCATTTGCCACTTTTCAGACCATTTGATCAACCTGTCAAGATCATCCTGTAAATGCTGTCTATCTCCATCACTTTTAATCCTTCTAAACACTTTTGTATCATCCGCAAATTTCAACACCTTGCTTGTTATTTCATCATCCAAATCGTTGATGTATATTAAGAATAATATAGGACCTAATACTGATCCCTGTGGTACCCCACTCAATACCGATTTCCAGTTTGAAGCCTCCCCATCAACTACTACACGTTGTCTTCTGTCAATCAGCCATTGTTCTATCCAGTTTATTATACCATTTCCTATGCCATGGGCGTTTAGTTTAAGCAGTAATCTTTGATGTGGTACTTTGTCAAAAGCTTTTTGAAAATCTAAGTAGACGATATCTACTGGTGATCCCTCATCTACCCACTTAGTGATGTCTTCCAAAAAACATAACAATAGTCATATTTGTTAAGCATGACTTCGCTTTAAAAAAACCATGTTGAGATGGGTTTATCAAGTTTTGTTTAACAAGAAAATCCACCATGTGATCTTTAATTAGTCTTTCTAATAATTTACAAATCACTGATGTTAAACTCACTGGTCTATAGTTCTCTGACTTGTTTCTCGAACCTTTTTTGAATAACGGTATAATGTTTGCTTTTTTCCATTCTAAAGGAACCACTCCCTCTTCTAATGACAAGTTGAAAACTGTTGCCAGTGGTATGCTAATTTGTTCTACAATTTCCAATAGTAGTTTGGGTGGAATACCATCCACTCCAGGTGATTTATTCTCCTTCATAGCCCTTATTTTCTTAGCTACCATTTCCGGGGTTACAATTAATTGTCCTAAATAGTCTGAATCTGCCCCCTTGAACTTAGCCTCTGGTATTGGCAGTGAACTAATATCTTCCCTGGTAAACACTGAACTAAAGTACTCATTCAGGTCTTCTGCCATTATGAATCCCTCTGATATTATATTTCCAGCACTATCTTCTAGAGGACCGACCTTATCTTGAACTTTCTGTTTGCTTCGAACATACGCATAAAAACTCTTGCTGTCATGTTTTATATTACTAGATAATTGTTGTTCATAGCTTCTCTTTGAATTTCTAATTTCAGCTGTAGCTTGGTTAAGTGCTTCTTTATAATTGTTGTAGTCTTCATCATTTCCAGTACATCTATATGACTTCCACATCATTTGTTTATACTTAATTTTTCTAATGGCTTCTTTCGATAAGTGTTTCTTTTTGGACCGTTTTCCTTGTTTTTTGAAGGGTACAAATTTATCGATTATGCACTTAATTTCACTCTTTAATATATTCCAGCATTCTGTTGCCGTCTTATTTTTCAGTGTCTTATTCCAGTCTATCTTTGCTAAATATGTCCTCATGTCCTTATACCTTCCTTTGTGGAAATTTCTCCTATACTGCTTTTTGCTATTCCTTTCTGATTTTACTTTGATGGTAAAATGTATCTGGTTGTGATCGCTACTCCCCAGTGGCTCACATATCTTGACATTGTCAACTAATTCATTCTGTGAGGACAAAACTATGTCTAACACATTCTCACCCCTGGTTGGTTCTAGCACATGTTGAGAAAGGAATGTATCTTGAACTAAAACTAAAAACTTGTGGTCCTCTCTCCCCATACTCTGTAGAGATATATGTAAACAATTATATCATAGTATTCACACGTATTTGTACTTTATCACATTCACATTTCTTATTACATTTTAATTTTGCATACGTCATATATGCAGACTTTGAACTAGAACTGTGGGACTATATAGTGGTCGTAAATCTCGTAATGATACCTGACGGAACTCGTGAGTGCCGAGTCACCTTGGCAACAACAAGCTGGTTTCGGCTTGTCATTTCCTACGCGCCGCTTCACCCTCCAAATAAGGCAATAATGTCGAGCTTCCAGGTCGATTTCGTTTAATTTTACTTCATCGGTGCATAGTTATATTATGTAAACAAATCGACGGAAGGTGGACCTGTGACTTTAACCAAGAATTATGTTTCGACGTTCAATGTCTTTTTATGCTCGTCACTTTCGTATTTAGGCTTGCAATCGGCGTTTGAAAGTGACCACCGCAGACTTTTGCCAATCTTGCCGCCGGCGAACACGTCAAATTCATCATCTATAACTTGTTTTTTTCTGTTGGAAACCTTCTGTGGAAGTATGTGAAAAATTGCTTACTAACATTTATAGTATATCTAGTAGCCACGCAGTGCATTAAATTGTTCTGTTTTTATGTGTTTGTATGCGTTTAGTCGGTTTTTGTGAGAGCTATGCTGCGTCGCCTATCGAATTGCTGTATACAGCTTTGGGAGACATCTCGCCAATCAAACCGGATGTACAACCACACGCTCCTGGAGCATGATGGCGGCGCCCTGTGCCGATAGTAGCTACATTTGAAAAATTATTTAAAATATACTGTGACGCTGTACTTGTCAAATCATGATGACATGTACTGTAAATGGTATGTTCTTATGTTTGGGCTGTGGTTGTTCAATCGTTTCATTTCCCCTTTAAAAACGTTATGCTTAGATGCTGCTACGAGAGACCGGTGTGTAACCGGAAGTTACATATATTTAAGAATACCTGTTTGCGTCAGTATGGCGCCGATGTGGGATATCCCAATGGAGTACTGAGTATGATAACACATATATTGACACACGAGTTATGTGTTTGCAAGCTTGTTGGATAATTAACACAAAGTCCTTAACAAAACTAAACTATAAACAGTGCATGATTTCCGTTGGACTGGAGCTGGGCTGGCGCCCGCACACGACATGCAAGGCCAAGGCAAGGGTCCAGTGTGAGGCTTGAGTCTTGACTCTTAGACTAGTCTTATTCTTGGAAAAATAAAGAAAAACAACTAGGGCCTCAGTAACGAACTGGAATTAGAGAAAAAGTCAGGAATAGATTGAAAGTACATGTAGAAAGTAGGAACACAGATAGTCAGCTGTGAGATCTCACACGAGGACTTCTGGTGTGGAATCAATAGCCGCCTAGTTGGAAAAATAAAGAAAAACAACTAGGGCCCCAAGCACAAGCTGGAATTAGAGAAAAAGTATAAGAAATAGATAAAAAGTACATGTAGAAAGTAGGAACACAGATAGTCAGCTGTGAGATTCCACATGAGGACTTCCGGTGTGGAGTCAATACCCACCTAGTTGGAATAAACAATAAAAAATCAACTAGGGCCTCAAGCACAAGCTGGAATTAGAGAAAAGGTGTCAGGAATATATAGAAAGTAAGAACACAGATAGACTTCTGGTGTGGAATCAATAGCCGCCTTGTTGGAAAAATAAAGAAAAACAACTAGGGCCCCAAGCACAAGCTGGAATTAGAGAAAAAGTATAAGAAATAGATAGAAAGTACATGTAGAAAGTAGGAACACAGCTGTGAGATTCCACATGAGGACTTCTGGTGTGGAATCAATACCCACCTAGTTGGACAAAATAAAGAAAAACAACTAGGCCCTCAAACACGAGCTAGAATTAGAGTAAAAATGTCAGGAATATATATAAAGTACGTGTAGACAGAAGAAATGCAGAGCCTTTTATCACAATGTGCATTAAGATCAAAAACTGCTAGAAGGTGTTTTCTGCACAGTTACACAAGTTGAATACAACACTTCATTTCATTGAGGTGAAGTATTTCTTTACATTCTGTTGTTTTGTTTTTCGCCTATTGAACAACTGCATCCTTGTCTTCAAGTACGCTGACTGATAGTCGAGATGTTTCAAGCATGCTGGCATCGAGGAATCCAAGAATGTCATGATGTCTGTTTTGCCTGAAACAAGAATACACAATTAAATACTTGGACAGTTCTATATTAAAATTAGCTGAGTTACCCAACACTGCACTGTCCTGTACTGGGTCCTTGGATCTGTTGGAACCTGAATAAATGCCACATGCACTGGGTGAAAAGGTAGGATTCTTGTGAAACGTGTATCTAGATCTAAAAACAGCATACTGGTTATGCCATGGAATGCAATTTTGAACACCAGCACTACTTGACAGCTGTAGAAGATGGCAGTCGATCAAATGCATTTTTCAATCTCAATACTTCCAGCAACGTATTTGTTGATGGCATTGTTATCTTTATAATTGCATAGACAAACACACCATTGCACAGTTCAGCATGTGTGTTATTATTGTCAATTTACATATACCTTGCCAGAAATGTATGCTTACTCGGTAAATTGCCCTTCGTACCGCTTTCGTCCGCAGCACCATTGAAAAAGACAGGGAAGCCTTGTTCAAGAACCGCATTGTCTTTGGTATCCCAATGGATGCTCTTCGCTGAAAGTGATATCATAGTAGCATGTAAACAGGAAAAGTTGTATACACATTATTAAAGGGAATCAGTCTGCCCCCTGTGGGCAACGTTGCCAAAAAAGTTTGCTTTGAAACTGGATGTCTTGTTTACATTCCTTGCGAATATCGTTATCAGCTTACTAAAAACAATATGGGTGGCAGTATGCCTTCAACATAGTTATTATAAACTTAAGAACAGTATATTATTAATTAATGAAAACCTAAGAACAGACTTCCTTCTTTTAAGGTTAGTTTTTTGAAAGGATTATTTTAATTTGGACCTTTTTCGTAAATGTAGAGTGGTTGTGTAAACTATTACAATATCATACGTACCTCTTTCCTGGTGTCTGCAGCTACAACAGATATTGAAAGGTACAAATTGTTATGTTACAAAATCATATATACCTATTAATGTCTTTCTAGTGAAAGGCATGTCTACATCTAAAAACAGCGCACTTGCCGCGTCATGGACTGTAATTTTGAAAACCAGCAGTATTGGGCATTTGGCAGTCGATCAAGTGCATTTTTCAATCATACATACCTCTTTTCTTTGTTGGGGGCACTTCATCGTCTTCAACATTGCTGGTGTCAACTGCAGCTACAACATATATCGAAAGGTAACAAATTGTTATGTTACAAAATCATATATACCTTGTGCCAATTCCTTATCATTGTCACAGCTGGATAACAAATGTTGTACTCACATTGCTGATTATCTTGGAATAAATCAAATTTATAGAAAATTTTATATACATAGTGTATGTTTGTGTGTGTGTGTGTGTGTGTGTGTGTGTGTGTGTGTGTGTGTGTGTGTGTGTGTGTGCACGTGTGTGGGTGTGTGTGCATCAACAATTATATGAATACTTTTTCGATGAATGCACTTCTTCATCACTGCTGCTAGTGTCAACTGCAGGTACAACACATATTACAGTAAATTATTTTGGGAAAGATGAGCAGCATAACGAATTATTCAGTTGACCATAGCATGACCTATAAGTTACATGAATATATTGTTGGGTCATTATTCTCTTTCAATCATTATTACACACATACAGTGGTGCAGTTATTCCCCAAAGATTTTATACATAACCGAGAGAATCAACTGTTGCAATATAGAGAACAGTCCACAAATTTGAATTTACTAAAATCATTAGGTATGTGAAATACATATAAAATGGCACATTTACAATCTGCATTATCCTGTAGTCACACTCGGCACCTCCAACATATCATACAACTCAGCATGCAATTTATAAAGGTACGATTTGATAAAAATGGAATGTCACCTCTCTTGATCCCCGATTTCACTAAACCAGATGTTGACGGACATGGAGCATTGGTCCCTGGAATACAAACAATTGTAATTTGCCTATAATTAATTTTACTGCATTGTAATACAGTACTGGGTATTTCAAAACAGCTTTAAATAATATAATTTCAATGTCTAAGATAAATACTGTTTTTAATGTACATTTTTTTGATATTCATTATTAAACTTATTTTGATAATTACCAGAATCCAGATATGCCAATTTTTTATATTTATTATACTACTTATTTTGATAATTACCAGAATCCAGATGTGCCAACATCCGCCCCATAACCCGGATCTCCTGATTACCAACTGGACACTGATAGTTATCTCGATTTATTGCCTCAGCATGTCCCATGTGCTTATAAAAGCACTCCCTGTCTTCCTTTGTCATACGCATTGCTGCATAAAGTGTTGAGATGTGGTGGCGGTTCCCAGTAGCTGTTAGGGACACCCCAGCTTGACTGCATACTGTCTTGACAGCATGCCACCCAGGGCAGTGGCTCTTGGATCCTATAAAAAACATAATACATGTACAACTGGATAATGTATACAAATAGGAATGGATTAGAAATAATAAGTAAAATATATAAATGAGTAAACCAAACTAATAAGCTATGATATAGTATGATAATTTAGATAATAGGTAAGGTTATGGGAAGCTCACATTAAGAATATAATGTTGCTAGCATGGGAGCCGTCTCTTTAAAACATTCCAGTCTCCCCCTCTCATCTTTCTCCACTATACGTATAATGATACTTACTCCTGAACTATACTACACTAAGGTTAGAATGTCCGACTCTTAATAGGTCTGTGAAGGAGTGCAAGTGCATGCGAGCAGATGCAGTGCTGTATAAGAATGTACCTTTTACCTAAGTTATATTTAGTAGGTGACATGGTAACGTCTAAACCATAGAAATAATTAGTTACAAATATATTACCATTTCTTTGCTTACATCTAAACATGCATACCTCTGCTCGCGAAAACAAATTGATTGTCTGCTGGGATCCCGCTATCTGTCCGATGTGATATGACCAGCTCTATTGCCTTCATGCAATCCACAGGTATCAGAACAGGAACAAAATGTCGACCTTTACCATGGAGGTAGGCCAACTTATACTGACCAGCAAGATACCGCTCCTCGACATCTGCAGCCTTGAACAGTGTGCAACATATTGTAACGTTATACTATACATTACATTATAATAAATGCTAGATTAAAACATGATGTAGCAGGTTTTACAACAAGGCGTGGAGTAATATCATAAAATATTATTTAATGACAACAGGTAAGTTCATAGCTGCATGTAATCTCTACTCAATGACAACATTGCCAAGCCAATTATCTCATTGTGTTCTGCAACAAACAAAGAGTCTGATATCACAAGCTTGTTAACTTGCAATCTTAAGTTTATTAATAATAATAATAAACCTGCCCCTGTTGCTTCAAACTGAGGTCTCCCATAAGCATGAAGGTGTTTCCTTAATAATAATGTACTTAGTTTTGCAAACCTCATGTTTCCGCAGCCACTCGCCGTTTTTTGCATCTTCCCATTCCTTCAACAGCATGCGCGCAGGCTCCTCGCCTTTTCTTCCGTTAAAGAGAGTGAGGCGGCATACAACGAGGGATCGCAGCTGCACATATCCCTCTCCTTGTACACTGCCAGTAGTAGTCAGCCTCTCTATCTCGCCAGTGATGTAGGATTTTAACTGGCTTAGTACTTCTTCTTCCGGGAGCGATGCCGGTCGGCGGGCTTTATCCATTGACTGGGCAACAGCTTGATATCTGGCTGATGCAAACATCTCGTGTGAACGAAATCTGTAGGCATCTGTGAACATGTTAAGTTCACGGCACTTATCATCATTCATTTGTTCTGCATACATTCCCTTTAAGGACATGATTGTTCTAAGGATGAAGGCGTTCAGATTCAGTTTTAAGCCATATTTGTTGTCTGCCAAGGTGTTGATTGCTTCACGGAAGATAACGAGGTGTTTCCGCGAAAACATCTCTTCAGTGCCCATGGTGCCCCCTTCCAGCCCGTGTTGTGTCGCAACCTGTAGTAATAACATTTTAGTCAGTGTTGCTTATCGAAGGCACGCTTGCGCAACGGATCGATATGATATAAATCACTTACAGTAGTATAAATTCATCGATCCAGTGCATTTTTAGAAAAACCAAATAATTTACCACTACAGTCAATGTGATTAATACGAGCTTCGGTTGCGAGCAAACTGTCGAAATATATAGCTGCACTTAAGAGTGAAACGTGTTTACAGAGCCATGGTCCATGCCATATGAATATCCGAGAGAAATACTCATGCCGTGGCTGTTATGACATTTGTGCCCATCTTAAAATCCCATGAGAAATTAAACATTGTACGTTCACTCATAAGTTCATATATTTGCGTTGACCACACACTGAACTTAATACCGATATTCTAAACTATTTGTTCTGTATTGACCTGTTCGGAAAAGGCCAATTTTGCGACAGCGCATGTGCGAACATGGAATGACGCGGAAGCTTGCGTTCCAAACGTAAATGTAAACAAAACAATGTACATCCAAAATAGCTTATTTTTTCATTATGTTGCTGTCAGTTGGTGTAACGCATTTATATGTGGCCTTTGCTGTATAAAGTAACCTTTGACAGCATATATCGCAGTCATTCTTGTCACGGTTTACGTAAATTGAATTTCGCGCTATCACGCGGCTATGCAGACGAACGAAGTGTCAGCCAGAATACTTTGCGTAGAGCCGAAATGAACCGATCTCCGAACAGGTCAATAAATAGTCGATTAACCGATTGCATGTTTCTCCCACACTCCGCAGCAGCGACGCCACTCACAATATGATAGAATTCTACACGCATGCGTTGAAGCGCGGCAATCGTGGTTTTACTCGTAGCCGATAGATGTCGTATGAGTATTACAGCGAATGTACCGTAATTCCATTTTACGGGGAGACACCGTAAATATTACGGTAGGTGCGCGTTAATTATACGGCAATCGTGGTTTTATGCTTAGCCGATAGATGTCGTACGTGTATTACAGCGAATGTACCGTAATTCCATTTTACGGTGATATACCGTAAATTATTACGGTAGATGCCCGTTAAATATACTGTAATTTCTAAGAGTGCACACACACACACACACACACACACACACACACACACACACACACACACACACACACACACACACACACACACACACACACACACACACACACACACACACACACACACACACACACACACACACACACACTCTCTCTCTCTCTCTCTCTCTCTCTCTCTCACACACACACACACACACACACACACACACACACACACACACACACTCTCTCTCTCTCTCTCTCTCTCTCTCTCTCTCTCTCACACACACACACACACACACACACACACACACACACACACACACACACACACACACACACACACACACACACACACACACACACACACACACACACACACACACACACACACACACACACACACGCACGCACATTCACACACGAGGACACACATACACACGCACATAATCTCTCTCTCACACACACACACATACGCGCGCGCGCGCACACACACACACACACACACACACACACAGTCAGACACACACACACACGCACACACACACACATACACAAACCCACACACTCAAACACACACTCCCACATGCACCCATTCACACACACACATACACACACACACACACACACACACACACACACACACACACACACACACACACACACACACACACACACACACACACACACACACACACACACACACACACACACACACACACACACACACACACACACACACACACACAACACACACACACACACACACACACTCACAAACACACACACTCAGACACACACGCACCCACGCACGCACACACGCAGGTTTAATATTATATCAGTGATACAAACTTGTTTAGGTTTGGGCCAAATTGAGTCCAGTTACATTTCTTTGCTGGTCAGTGCTGTTAATTAGGTAACACCCAAAATAGATAAGCGAAAGAATAACTCGAAAACGTCCAAAACATCGGTCGCTAGCACCCTCACGGCTCGTTTGATCCCTACAATCTAGGTATCATTTGAAAGGATGCAATTTCTATCATTCTAGAGTCATCTAGATTTCCCGGTAACCATAGAACACCTATAAACGAACCTATAATCGTGCCGTTTTCTGTGTTCTGTACGGTTATTGACAATGTTGGCGCGGGAACTCAGTACACGAATTTCCTCATTTGCATACAATCTCTTGAGTCCTTGTTATAAGCTCCACCCATTTTTAAACGGGTTATGGCGAAACTGATATAATCTCTACGTAGGCGTGACGTCACAATAACGTACGCCAACCAACGGAACTAAGGATCAAAATTCGTGGTTTATATACGTGATTGTGACGTCACGCCTACTTCGAGTATGTCAGTTTAGCGGCCGTTTAAATGAGGGTGGAGTTTATAGCATGAAGTCAGATGGCGATGCCTCAATCGGTGGATTGGTGAACTGTGGTCAACGAACCAACATCATTCGCAGTGTCTAAGACACCGGAAACGGCAAGGTTGTAGGCTCGTTAATAGTCTATTTAGGAATGATTATCAGGAAACCATTTATATGTCTGAATAGCAGAAAGCGTAAGCTTTCAAACGATATCAATTAAGATCGTTGGGATCGGACAAACCGTAATGGTCCTAGCAATCCTTCAAAAAAGTTATTTGGACGTGTTTTGAGTTGTTTATTTTTTGCTCTCTTATATATTGTTGATAACACATAAATTATCTTTTATGTAGTTGCTTGCAATGCGTATATGTCATGCTACTCTGAACGATATCTAAACAATAAAAAATCACACATTTTCATTATCGGTGTACAATTTGAAGGGTGACAGCTTGCTGTCGAAACATCCATTGCTCCGTATTTGTTGTTAATCTGCTTTTTCTTCCCTAAAATACCATATTCAAAGTGGTAGAAGAAAAAAGGGGATAATATGCATCCTTGTTTCACTCCGGTTTTAATTTCAAAATCTACGGTATTTGTGGTAGATGATCTTTGTCCTAAAGTTGCTATAAAGCAGTTTGATTATGCTCACAATCTTTGGAGGGATTCCATAATGCCGGAGCATACCCCAGAGAGAGTCTCTGTGAATACTACCGAAAGCCTTTTCATAATCGACGAAGTTTGCACAGACAGGAGTGTTCCATTCCTGACACTGTTACAGGATTTGTCTTAGTGTAAAATGTGATCCCGCAAGATTTTCCTTTCCAAAACCCTGCCAGTTCTTTACGCAACTGTGGGTCAAGGGCTGCTGGAATTCTGTCGAGGATATTACCCTACTGAAAACGTTACTACTGATGGACAAAAAAGTAATCCCTTATCTTGTACAATGCATCCATGTTATGTGTCTGTGCCGTTGTTTCTGTTTCGTCAGCCAGATTTTCGATGAAGGCCTTTTTGTCTGCTTTCGTCTCCCTTTTCACTTCTTTGTCCAGTTCTGAGTAACTAGTCTGTAGCTGTGCCTTCAGTCGTTGGGATTTGGCATAAATTAGCGTCTTTTTTTTTTTTTTTTCATCGATTGTTATCCACGTATCTGGTTTGATCAATTCCTCTTTCCTTTTTTTCTGTACACTAAAACGTTCTTGCGTGATTGAAACTGTTGTTGCTCAATTCGTGTTCCTCTTTGAGTATACGAAAGCGGTTTTGCAAGTCCAACAGCTGGAGTGATCGTCTCCACTTCTGATTAATTACCACGTGGTCGATCTGGCTGAGAGTGTTATTATCTGTAGACCTCCAAATGGTCTTGTGATTGGTTCTATGCTTGAATAGAGTTCCACCTATGACTAGGTTAGTTTCTACACATAGATCGGAGAGTCTCTCGTCTTTGTTATGTATGCGTCCAAAGCCCTGGATGCCCGTGGCCCTTCCTCTTCCTATGTTTTCCTCTCCGATTCTTGCGGCGAGGTCTCCTACCACACCACCATGAGTACATCATGCCGGGGTGTAGTCCTGATTTCCTCCTCCGTCTGTTCATAGAACTCATCCTTGATTTCATCCTCAGCATCCTCTGTTGGTGCATAGCATGCTATGATTGTCAGCTTTGCAAACGTGGAGTTAAATTTTGCCTCCAGCAGAATTTGTCCACCTTTCTCGTTACAGTTATAGCTACACCTCCTCTGTGTTGATTATATGTTCGACCTGAATAAAATATGGTGTGTCCTGAGGACAGGGTTCTCTTTCCTGAGTCTGTCCATCTTGCTTCGCTAACACATAAAAGTTCAACGTTGTAATTTGTTATATATTATGTTATGTGGTGAACTATAAAATAGGTCAATCATGTCATATAATACGTCATTACACATGTTGACAGACCCGAATATATTTCTACAACCTACGTATAGCTTAGAATCATTATAAAATAGGAACTTCTCTGTACGAAAATAGTACCAAGGATCTAATTCTAAGTTGGTCGCTCTGTTCGAAAAAACGAGGCTTTATGTTCTGGTATAACATCGTCCTACATGTATTCTACATTTCATACAGTTCTTCAGATAAATAGGCATCCGTGGAATTTACAATATTTTTATTATAAATTACGCCTTATTATAACACCATATTTTAGACACGGCATCATCAGTCAAACAAGGGCTGAATCCTCAGGCTAAAACTCCGCCTACGGATCAACCGGTGTCCTGTGTGACAGGTTCAGATGCTGTTCGATATATTTTGTTATTGTCTCAACAATTTAAAAGTAGCTCTCAAACGAGCCTATCTTTCAACACGGGAAAATTTCCCTATGTTTTAACAAGGAATTTACGCCCTATCTTTTAACAAGGAATGTAATCCCTATCTTTTAACATGGACAAAATATCCGGATGTTCAATGACGCTACTGAAATGGTGGGTGCTTCGTGGAGCCTTTTTGGCGCATTGTAGTGGGTCGGTGGAACCAGAACTACTTTCCCAATCTTTTAACATGGGAAACCGGATCTACTTTCTTCCATTTCCACTACTTATAATCATTCGTTGCGTTCTGAGGGACGCGACATACAACTCACGCCATCTACTGGGAAAGAGCTCGGTTTGTGCAAGAAGCATGACACGTGTGCGGTCATTCTCGCAGTCGAAGACAAGCTGGCGGAGACAGCTGAGCCCGTGAGCCCGAGAAACGACTGCGAGTGGCGTCTCGCCAGGGCAGACATCGGCGAAGGCAATGACAGGGGAACGTTGAAAACATGAAAATTAGACTCGGCGCACCATCGACCCCCCCCCCCCACACAGATCAGCTCAAGTCGTACGGTAGACCACAGCACGGAGCGTGTTCTTGGCGACTGCCCAGCGCCTGTATTCTCGAAGAAACAGATTTCGTACGTAAGAAGTTGCGCAAATATGGCGGATTATTTCTTAGTTCGAAATTTCGTAAGTTGGTATTCTCGAAACGCTTATGAATTTTCGCAACTAAGAACTTTGCAACTTGCGTACGAAAATCTCGCGAGGGTTTGCTTGCGTTGCAACGGATATGGTCACTGATATTTTGCTGCTTTACCGTTTTAACGGTGATCACGTGTTCCTGGTGTTGAATGAAAAAGAATAACGTAGACAAAATGTTCAAGGGAATCAGGGGCCGATTTCATGAAGCGTACTTAAAGTTATGCAATTCCTTAGCGTCACGTGTTTGCGTAAACTCCTATGTTCATATATCTTTTTTTAAATCACGTCATTTACTAAGACAATCATCTTAGCGTTCTTAATCGTTTCATGAAACCGGCCCCCAGGTGACTAATCAATACAGCTACTACGCAAAACAGCCATTGAGATATGTGGACGCAGCCCAGCGAAGTATTTGAACGGAAATGACAGAAACAAAACGCAGGCAAGGGGATCTATTAACACCAAGGCAAAGCCAACTCAATGTTTACATTACAGAATTATGAATTTGACGCTTTGTGTACGTATCCTGACTACACTGTTACACAGTACAGTTAGAAGATACCACCTGCGTATGTGTATGATGTCGATTACTATTCAGTCGACGCGCCGAAGATGAGACTTAGTTTGATCACTCGGTGTTTCTATCGCTCGGCTAGCCATCATTCCACGACCATGAGTCATGACATTTCTAGTCAGTCACTATGTTTAACTCAGCGTACTCTAGCCAAAGTTGTAATTTTGTAAGTCGTAATCGGAAGCAAGTGGCCTGACCAAGGAGACATATGTCTTCCAGTCCCAGATCAGGATTTGTGATTTGTTGTAACCTGTAATGTTGTAAGTAGATGGTTTACTATAGTAGTGACTTGTGACAGTTGTGTTAAATATTCACATAGCAGGCCACTAGTACTTGGCCTAGGGCCTGTATTTGTTAACTAATTATCTGCTATATTGGCGTATTAAGCCTAATACTATTGAAATAATTAAAGTGGAGATTGTTTGGAAAATGTACAAGTTTTATTGTGGATTTATAATTTTTGTGGATGCTCAACCTATAAAAATGGGAGACCCCCTGTATGTTTCTCATCATTTTATGCTGCCACGTGATATTATTATTTTTACAATTGCTTCACGTCTTATACCTAGCATATGGGTTGAATGGTTCTAGAAAAAGAAGTTATAATATAGGCGTGCCTCATGCAGTTACATGAAAAACAATTATAATTATGTTTTAGTTATTTATTCTTTTAATGCAGAAAGTTCGAGCCACAAAATGGACTACTCCAGA
Organism: Escarpia spicata; assembly: GCA_963995525.1. Taxonomy (NCBI): domain Eukaryota; kingdom Metazoa; phylum Annelida; class Polychaeta; order Sabellida; family Siboglinidae; genus Escarpia; species Escarpia spicata. The sequence goes on along the minus strand of OZ023215.1, from coordinate 12,100,181 downwards.
AATATCATAAATGGATCCAGGGGGCCTTTGGGGCACATGCCCCCGTAGACCTTTGGAATATACCCCCACTATCCTACTCGTTTGGGCAACTTGACATGAACATGGTCGTGGATTTATGATAGGGTTTTGGGGAGCCTCAGTGGGATGTAATTAAATTGGTATGTGAGGGCCTCAGCTCTCTCCCCCGAATATTCACAGCGTTCCGACGCCAATGCGTATTTAAGCACAACACATCATAGATAAAACTCGTTGACATTTATACATGTACTCCCTCTGCTGAATTCAATTGATCTAATTTGTGTCCCCACAGACTACTCATTCTGGATCCGCCCCTGAATATGGACTATATTAGATGGTGTATCTATGTATAGGGCTACGTTAGTGAGGAATAAAGATGATCAAAGAACAGTATTTCATGTACCTAGTGCATGACATAAAAATCAATGCAATACAAACTATTGCTACACAATAACTACAATTACATTTTCTGTACTTACAGCGCACATCCAACATCACCTACCAAATAACCATGATACCACACCCAAAAACTGAAAATCAGTGAGAATGAAAGATAAGTGATAATATGGGGTCATGGTATGATGAAATATACATAGTGTATTCTATCGATCAGTGGTGTTGTTGTCTGATACATCCTAGTTGTTTTACATGTTATGACATTTTATAAATACTGGGTAGTGTCGTATGTATCGTATGGACACTAAAGAGAACAACTACGTATAATATATCTACATTTATGATATATATGTTTTAGGTATCACCAGTAGCACAGTAGAATACGGTGTCTCTAATACGGTTACAAGTATTTAAAAATTTAACATAACATATTGATGATGTGCTACATGTGTGTTTTCAGAAAGGAAATTGATGGACTGGAATAACTGCTGCATCTTGAAATTAAAAGATGCAAAAAATACAACTGGAAATGGTGCAAGAAGACAGTGTTGCTGCACGAAGAAAAAATAGAAAGTGGCTACACAATCTGCGAATCATGCATAGCTTGTGCTGCTCCGTGTGGCGGTACTGCAATGTCATCAACATTTGATTTCATTAACATCATGTTCTGTAATGCTCTGCGTCGATGTCGCATATTTCTTCTCTTCGCAATGTATCAAGGATACATTGAAACTTGAAGATGCTATGAACATCAGGAAATATTAATTATTGGCAGTCTTTTATAAGTGTGCCAACACCTCATTATACAGACAAGTTTATTGTTTTCCTATGACATCTGGAATTATTATAATACTTTTTATTAATATTCATTGTTTGCATAAATGGTTAACACAGGGATTTATTTTTCAAAATAAATTATATAAAGGATTTATATGATACAAATCAATTGCTTTGGAAACTATGTAAAAATCAATAACCTGGTATTCTAAGATCTACTGGTAAAAGCAATATGTTAGCAATCCTCTATATACTGATTCAGTTGTGGTTTCTACGATTGTCGACGTCCAGAGATGCCAAATGTAGTGCTTTAGCGGTAGATCTCCTGCTTGTTCTTCGATTTGGGGATACAAATCTCACGGTCGACCGCTTCAGTACGGAAATTTACCGTCAAACCGGTATTTCACGGTAGACATATTTTGCACTGATTTTTAATCCTATCCTTATATACCATTAATTCGCAATTTTGGTTCGTGTTTATTGGCGATTTTCATAACTTCGTTAATGTTTATGCATGTCAGAGGCTACACAGTTAACACGTGGGACACTCGAAAATAACTTCCTCCCTATAACTATGTTGTTGTGTTGGGCGATTCTGATCAATTTGGTCAATTTGTTCAATATTTCGAAGGAATAGCATTCTTGCCAAAATCATCAATCAAACAAGATCGGCCATTACACGATATTTATGACTTGAAGATGACTCGTTCAGAGGAACCAAAAATGTATTGTTTTGGCGGTATAAGTCTGTTTTTTCGTCATTTTTTTAAAATCTCACGGTCTTGCGCTTTATTGCCGATATCTGCTGTTAGAAACGATAACCGTATACTTTTTACCAATTTAAAATTAAAAAAAAATGGGTTAATGTCATGGTTTTCAAAATAATTACTCACTTCACATCCAACTACAATAGTCCACATCGAAAATACAATTAGTAAATATAACTTAAAGTAGGATATTAAGAGGCTACATTGGGATTGTCTTTTCAGAACGACACCCCCCAGCGATTACAACACGTGGCTCGTGGCGCCAGATCCTCATCTGGCGCCACTAAATAATGAAAAGCGATAGATCTAAGGCTTTGTTAGTGCTATTTGGCACCTCTGACAGTTATATTTCACGTCCGTCTACCCTGCGGGTACGAACGCTAACAACCTGTAAACACGAGGAATTTCCAGAATATATTAAGGCGATTTGTGTCGTAGATTAATTTCTGAAAGTTTGGCGCCCGAGATTCAAATCATCTAGGATTAAAACGGTAACATACCTGCACACCTACACGCAGGTGTAAGCCTAGTTAGATGCATAACGTTCTGAATTATTATATTATATGAGACAATTATATTGTATTGGTGCTTTGTTGAACGCACCTGTGTCTGCTCCTGCGCTGACGACGGCGTACTGCGATGAGTTGAATTCGACCAACCAATACGCCACGTAGTCTGATGGAAGGTCGTCCCGGTAGATGGCAGCAGGCTCGTCTAAAATAAAAACAATAGCCGTTTGATATGATAACGTTTTTTAGTTGATGCCAATCAAATCAGTCTACTGTGGTGGTTATATCGCTGCGCCTGCCTTGTGCCACATTGAACCTGTTACGTAGTAGCATATCAATCATTCATTACTTTGTGTGCGTCGTTAATATTTCTATGTGTTTACATTTGAGTATAACTCCAAAATGTATGTGCTTTGGAAGAAGCACATTCGACAGCGCATAATAACATTAAACATAACTATGATTCGAAGACGTAATACGTACTCGTCACGTTTCCCAGTTCTTCCACCAGTTCCAGAATTACTTCGGCTGTTTCCCACGACATTTGCATTTCTTCTGGATCGACTTCATAATAAAACTGATCAGTCTTGTTCTTTAAGTCTCCGAGCAGGTCTGTCTTGCTAGACTCGTCAACGATTAGATCTGCGGAGGCGCCCGCCAGAACTGCTGTCATCAGCAGTAGCGTGACAGGGGACATCATGATTAATCTTCTGTGGTACCAGGTACCAAGCTCTGCGTCGTCTCCTTTATATACACTAATGTTTGAGTCAATCTAGCAAATAGACGTACAGAACAAGGGTTGGCTGGCATAGAGTAATACCTGCATTGGCGCTGCATGTCTGCTGTTTCCTTACGTTTCATGACACCTACATGTGTCTTTGTACGCAATGAATTTGGAGCACCGGGGGATTATGTTAAACGAATGCAAATAGTAAGTAAAAGAAAACAATGCACACTTACACCCCTTGGACGAGTAGTTGAAACCGAAGCGAGCATGACGTAATCAAATACGCTGGAACATCGTGCTGTAGTCCCAATATTTTACGACGGGCATAAAACTATGTTTCATTTTAAACTTGTGAGACCAATTATTAACCACATGTTGATACGGTCACATAACACTCTAAAATACTGGATAACACCTATATTTATCACACATTTTACACCCTATAGCTTGTTGACTAAACAACCATAAAATAAAAGCCTTCTGAATAAATCATAACGTTCTAACTGATTCATTGAACAGCACAGCAGCAACTACTTACCGGTTTATCAAATCACTTAGCGACCAATACAGTTACTCATTCACTCATTCATCCACTCTCTCATCCACTCACTCACACAGACACTCAGCCACTCACTCACTCACTCACTCACTCTCTCTTTTTTTTTTCTCTCTCTCTCTCTCTCTCTCTCTCACTCACTCACTCACTCACTCACTCACTCACTCACTCACTCACTCACTCACTCACTCACTCACTCACTCACTCACTCACTCACTCACTCACTCACTCACTCACTCACTCACTCACTCACTCACTCACTCACTCACTCACTCACTCACTCACTCACTCACTCACTCACTCACTCACTCACTCACTCACTCACTCACTCACTCACTCACTCACTCACTCACTCACTCACTCACTCACTCACTCACTCACTCACTCACTCACTCACTCACTCACTCACTCACTCACTCACTCACTCACTCACTCACTCACTCACTCACTCACTCACTCACTCACTCACTCACTCACTCACTCACTCACTCACTCACTCACTCACTCACTCACTCACTCACTCACTCACTCACTCACTCACTCACTCACTCACTCACTCACTCACTCACTCACTCACTCACTCACTCACTCACTCACTCACTCACTCACTCACTCACTCACTCACTCACTCACTCACTCATTCACTCACTCACTCAATCTCTCTCTCACTCACCCACTCACTCACCCACCCACCCACTCACCCACCCACCCACCCACCCACCCACCCACCCACCCACCCACCCACCCACCCACCCACCCACCCACCCACCCACCCACCCACCCACCCACCCACCCACCCACCCACCCACCCACCCACCCACCCACCCACCCACCCACCCACCCACTCACTCACTCACTCACTCACTCACTCACTCACTCACTCACTCACTCACTCACTCACTCACTCACTCACTCACTCACTCACTCACTCACTCACTCACTCACTCACTCACTCACTCACTCACTCACTCACTCACTCACTCACTCACTCACTCACTCACTCACTCACTCACTCACTCATTCACTCACTCACTCACTCACTCTCTCATTCATTCACTCACTCTCTCACTCTGTCACTCACTCATCCACTCGCTCATCCACTCACTCACTCACCCACTCACTCACCCACTCACTCACTCACTCATTCACTAATTCACTCATTCACTAATTCACTAATTCACTCATTCACTCACTTATTCACTCATTCACTCACTCGCTCATCCACTCACTCTCTCACCCACTCACTCATTATGCATATGTGTGTGAGTGTGGACGAGAGTGTGAGATTGAATGTGAGATGAGATACAACATAATTCAAGACAAAAGCAACACAAATGATGTAGCTCCCAAAGAAGAACAACATATCGAGCTGGTAACCTATAATGTATCATACTGTTTTTACACATATTATTTGATTTTATACATATTAATGGACATGCGTTCTGGTCAAATGTAATTTACGTTGATGTGGCAGTAGATTCTGGGTTCTCTGATTACTCTACTCTGGCTGGATAGGTGACAAGTACAAGTCGTTCCGGAAAGAGATGCATAACAAATGCATGTCTTCGGCTAATTACAAGATGGTGTTCGTTAATATGAGCGAGAGACAACCAACGTCTGCATATGTTAGCCTTGGTACTGTTAAACACTTCCACTTTGCCGCACAGAACATCGCATTTAAATGTTCTGACCAAGTTTGAATCTACAGCCAATTTACCGTCGTCAGCATGCCAACGTTCTCTACAGGCAGGGCGCCCTGCATATCTTTCTAGTCGTAGAACTGCCGACGTAGTTCTATAGCATGTACCCTCTTCGATCAAACTATTTGTAGAGTACCCACAATTAATGGTACTGAGCAAGTAAACAAACCTATATATAATTTCTTGTCGAGGTTTTATGCCTAAAAACATACGTTTTACATTGTGATATATTGTTAAATAATGTCTTCGAACACGTAAGACGCAACAGTAGGTGTGATAATGGTAAATATAAATGAGGGTAAATCATTTTGTTTTGTGAGAACTTAAAAAAATGCGTTCAAACCTTCAAGCATTCTGTTTTGAAGTATACCGCTCATACTGACAAAAGTGATATTTTACTATACTGCAATTGGAAAGGTAGGGTGGTAAAAAACGTCTTTATACGCAATAAAAGCATGACAGAATTTCAAGGGCAGCCCTCCAGAATGCATCAGTAAATGCCGTGACTTTGTGTATGTGTGTGTGTGTGTATGCGCACTAATTAGTACTAATTCACTAATTCACTCATTCACTCACTTATTCACTCATTCACTCACTCGCTCATCCACTCACTCTCTCACCCACTCACTCATTATGCATATGTGTGTGAGTGTGGACGAGAGTGTGAGATTGAATGTGAGATGAGATACAACATAATTCAAGACAAAAGCAACACAAATGATGTAGCTCCCAAAGAAGAACAACATATCGAGCTGGTAACCTATAATGTATCATACTGTTTTTACACATATTATTTGATTTTATACATATTAATGGACATGCGTTCTGGTCAAATGTAATTTACGTTGATGTGGCAGTAGATTCTGGGTTCTCTGATTACTCTACTCTGGCTGGATAGGTGACAAGTACAAGTCGTTCCGGAAAGAGATGCATAACAAATGCATGTCTTCGGCTAATTACAAGATGGTGTTCGTTAATATGAGCGAGAGACAACCAACGTCTGCATATGTTAGCCTTGGTACTGTTAAACACTTCCACTTTGCCGCACAGAACATCGCATTTAAATGTTCTGACCAAGTTTGAATCTACAGCCAATTTACCGTCGTCAGCATGCCAACGTTCTCTACAGGCAGGGCGCCCTGCATATCTTTCTAGTCGTAGAACTGCCGACGTAGTTCTATAGCATGTACCCTCTTCGATCAAACTATTTGTAGAGTACCCACAATTAATGGTACTGAGCAAGTAAACAAACCTATATATAATTTCTTGTCGAGGTTTTATGCCTAAAAACATACGTTTTACATTGTGATATATTGTTAAATAATGTCTTCGAACACGTAAGACGCAACAGTAGGTGTGATAATGGTAAATATAAATGAGGGTAAATCATTTTGTTTTGTGAGAACTTAAAAAAATGCGTTCAAACCTTCAAGCATTCTGTTTTGAAGTATACCGCTCATACTGACAAAAGTGATATTTTACTATACTGCAATTGGAAAGGTAGGGTGGTAAAAAACGTCTTTATACGCAATAAAAGCATGACAGAATTTCAAGGGCAGCCCTCCAGAATGCATCAGTAAATGCCGTGACTTTGTGTATGTGTGTGTGTGTGTATGCGCGCGCGTGCGTGTGCGTGTACGTGTGTGCGCGCGTTTGCGTGTGAGTGTGTGAGTATGTGCGTGAATGTGTTTGGGCGTGTGGGTTTGTGCGCCTGTGAGTGTATGTACTTGTGTGCTTGTGCATGTGTACGTGTGTGTGGGCGTGCGTGTGCATGTGCATTAGTGAATGTATGAGTGTAAGTGCGCGTGTGAGCGTGTGCGTGCGTGTGTGTGCGTGCATGTGTGCTTGTTTGTGTGTACGTGCGTGCGTGTGCGTACGTGTGTGCGTACGTGACATGTCAGCATATATATATGTATCATTTCAAGACGTATTTACACAAAGTGTGGGCTTTCCCGGGGATTTTCCTACGAGAATTCCTATCATTTATTCTCAGCCCTCTACCAAGGCGCCGTGATATCGCCAATTGAAACGGACGTTTACTGCGTCGTAACTAAACGGGCAACTACTGACATTACCATAAATAACAACTATGTATTTACCACATGAATACTACTGTTCTGAAGTGTTTCTCTGAAATATGACATGCATGTCATTGTGTGCATGAGTGTGCAGGGACGTGTAAGTGTACGCGTGTATATACGCTTTATGTATAAGGTATTAATTAAGTAATTAATAAGGAAGTGTATATAATTATATGTAATTATATATATATATATTTATATATATTACTTTTACATATATTGCCTCTGAAATCTAACTCACAAGTTTCCACATGACGCAATCCGCAGGATAATAAACACTATATTATTGAATAACATGAAAATGCATCCGTACAAAACCCTGGTTAGTTGATCTGATCACAAAGCCAACAAGGGACTTTGACCAATGCATGCACTGTGCATATGCGTGAACGTCAATGGATTTTTTTTAACACTGCCGTCTATTCCCTGTGTAAGGGATGGTCTCATCAATTCGCAAACCCATAACAGTCATGCGTTTAGCCCAAGTTCGACCCCTACACCAGTAAGTAGGGTGGGACTTGCGATGTTCACTATACAAAATGTATATGTGCGTCAGTTTGCATTATCACGTCTCTCACTCTCTAGCAAAGTAGTAATTACTTTTTTGCTGGATACGTTCTGACACCTTCACGTAAAAGTAAACGTATTTTGGGACTACGCAAACTTATGAGACCCTCTAGTAACATCGTATTTGCCCCATTCCCGTTGTTTAGTTAGTTAGTTCACCATTTTGGAAGGAACCACGACATTATCCTGGAGGCTGTGAACACGGTTACGTATCTGAATTCCAGCCTTTTATTAATGCAGTCTACGTCTTAGTTCGCACAGTGTGTCCGGCCGCCCTCTGTCTTGTCTCAAGCACACAGCTTGTACTACTTGTAGTGTCGCTGCCGTACACGTCTCCATGGTGTACCTACTATATATATATATATATATATATACATATACTGTGATTATATATATATATATATAATATATATATATATATAATCACAGTATGCGATGCCGCCGTACACGTCTTCATGGTGTACCTACTAAACACACACACACACACACACACACACACACACACACACACACACACACACACACACACACACACACACACACACACACACACACACACACACACACACACACACACACACACACACACACACACACACACACACACACACACACACACACACACACACACACACACACACACACACACACACACACACACACACACACATATACACATATATATATATATATGTGTGTGTGTAATCACAGTATTATAGTTATTATTGTAGTAAAGGAGAGGGAGAAAGGTACTAACGATTGTACATGATTGTTGACATGCAAGGTCGATGTTGTTTTGCGTGACGTCAAGACGCGAGTGTACACCCTCACTATACGTAAGAACCGAGACATTTAGGCCTGAAATGGTTTTATTTCATTTACATTTACGAATATTACAACTTGTTGTTGTTATATACCAGTTGTTTATAAACATACAACCGATCAGTCAACACGATTAATCACACGTCTATGGTGTGGCTACGTCAAACTACGCAAACTGCAGTGTGTCTACTCCACCGACTGGCATCCATGTTGCCATACTTGAAGCCAGCGTGACGCAAATCGGCGCCGGTCGGTGTAGCAGGTACACTGCAGTCTGACGTAGTCTGTAGTCTGATGTGGTCTGACGCACGCACTCGCTCGCACTCGCACGCACTCGCACGCACTCGCACGCACTCGCACGCACTCGCACGCACTCGCACTCACTCGCACGCACTCGCACGCACTCGCACGCACTCGCACGCACTCGCACGCAATCGCACGCACTCGCACGCACTCGCAAGCACTCGCACGCACTCGCACGCACTCTCACGCACTCGCACGCACTCGCACGCACTCGCACGCGCTCGCACGCGCTCGCACGCGCTCGCACGGCGCTCGCACGCACTCGCACGCACTCGCACGCACTCGCACGCACTCGCACGCGCTCGCACGCGCTCGCACGCACTCGCACGCACTCGCACGCGCTCGCACGCACTCGCACGCACTCGCACGCACTCGCACGCACTCGCACGCAATCGCACGCGCTCGCACGCACTCGCACGCGCTCGCACGCACTCTCACGCACTCGCACGCACTCGCACGCACTCGCACGCGCTCGCACGCACTCGCACGCGCTCGCACGCACTCGCACGCACTCGCACGCACGCACTCGCACGCACTCGCACGCACTCGCACGCACTCGCACGCACTCGCACGCACTCGCACGCACTCGCACGCACTCGCACGCAATTGCACGCGCACTTGCACGCGCACTTGCACGCGCACTTGCACGCGCACTTGCACGCGCACTTGCATGCGCACTTGCACGCACACGCACACGCACACGCACACGCACACGCACACGCACACGCACACGCACACGCACACAGGCTCAAGCTCTTGCTCATGCTAACGTCCGCAAGAGTGAGAGAACGAGAACAATTTTTACAGTGCACACTTGAAAAGAAAGTAGTAAAATATCGTGAAGGTGAGCTACTGCATGACAGGTGAACCTTTAAATGATTGGTTTAAACGGAATCTGGCTGTGGAAGCAATTCATGCGAGAACGGCGGTATTTGTGAACAGACTGGAAACGTTTATATGTGCAATTGTCCAGCTTTATACTGGCACGAACAGTCAAAGTAAGTTATGCATTATTGATCTTCCGCGTAGTAGATAATAATAATAATATATTTTATTTAATATAGCGCCAGATCCAAGTTTTAAATTGTTTTTGGGCACTTTACAGCATGCGAGACGAATACATTTTTAATAATAAAATTGCTAAATAAACACACGTTCTCTACAAATAGTATAAAAGATACTTCAAAAATATAAAATCTATGTACCTTGTCTAATTAACTTGAAATATAATATTCATATACTAATTTAATATATATTTACGTAAATAAGCTAATTGTAAAATTAATAAATACTAACATTAGTAAAATACAAATAAATAATTCAATAAATACACTAGTATAATTATTTTAATTAGAGTTCAATAGGGCTAACAGTGTGTATAAAATAAGCCAATGTAAATACATTTTAATGTGTAAATAATAAGAGAACTGTATTAATGAAGGAACTATCATGTTGGACTAGAAAGAGAGTCGATAAAAACGAGTCTTTAGGCGTGTCTTGAAAGTAGAGAGAGTGTCCCGACAATTTAATGTAATTAGGCAATACGCAGAACATTTGACATGAGAGAGGAGAGAGAGAGAGAGAGAGAGAGAGGAGAGAGAGAGAGAGAGAGAGAGAGAGAGAGAGAGAGAGAGAGAGAGAGAGAGAGAGAGAGAGAGAAGAGAGAGAGAGAGAGAGAGAGAGAGAGAGAGAGAGAGAGAGAGAGAGAGAGAGAGAGAGAGAGAGAGAGAGAGATGAGAGAGAGAGAGAGAAGAGAGAGAGAGAGAGAGAGAGAGAGAGAGAGAGAGAGAGAGAGAGAGAGAGAGAGAGAGAGAGAGAGTGAGAGGAGAGAGAGAGGAGAGAGAGATGAGAGAGAGAGAGAGAGGAGAGAGAGAGAGAGGAGAGAGAGAGAGAGAGAGAGAGAGAGAGAGAGAGAGAGAGAGAGGAGAGAGAGAGAGAGAGAGAGAGAGAGAGAGAGAGAGAGAGAGAGAGAGAGATGAGAGAGAGAGAGAGAGAGAGAGAGAGAGAGAATAGTATAGTATAGTATATGATTGGAGCAATAGCAAAAAGTAGTTCCTGTTTTTCCCATATTAAAACATAGGAAAATATTCCGTTGCTCAACAGAAGGCTCCAGTCACAATCAATCACATCCAAACGCGCCCCTCCGTTTCAGTAGCGTCATTGTACATCCGGGAATTTGGTAAAAAGAGGGCAATTCGGTGAAAATGGGGGAAAATTTGTTTTAAAAAATGGCGGGAATTCGGTAACAAATAGCGGGAAATTTATGAAAATAGCGGGAATTGGCTAAAAGGGCAGGGAGTCGGTGAAAAGGGCGGGAAATTTGTAAAAAAGACGGAAATTCGGTAAAAATTGCGAGAGAGCGTGGTAAATTGTGCAAACTGGTAGTAATTCGGAATTTGCGCGAATTCAGTAACGACATTAAATAGGTACGCCTGGTATTTCGGTCAAACTAGTAGTAATTCGGTCAAACTAGCAGGATTTGGAACTTGCGCGTGTATATATATATAGTCTCAATGACGTCGTGAAATAAGTACGCGTGGTAATTCGGTGTGTCGCAAATTATGACTAGTTTAGTGTATTATTAGGTAAAAGTTTGATATAAAACTGTCAATGTTGTGAGGATAATGCTTTCAATACCGAAACTGAAATTTGCTGCATAGGTATATTCCAACCGAAACCAGAAACACTCAATGCTGTGAAGGCAAAGCGTTCAACAGCGAAACTGAAATCTGCTGCAAAGGTGTAACTCAGCCAAAGCCGGACAAATTGTCATACGCCACCGACCCACAGTGCTGTGGGTCGGTGGCGTACGATGAGATCGTACATATCTGTTGTGACGGGGTTGCACAGGAGAAACCAGAGAACGGACAGTGCTGTGAGAAGGGCGCCTACGACCCGGACGAACAATACTGTTGTGGTGGGCTACTCGTCCCGAAGGCATTGAGACAAGATGGTGAAGTGTTAGAGATAGTTGAATTGCAGCACATGCTATTGCTATATGGATAATGTATGGAAGGATGTAATATATGTAGGAACTAGATTATCTGTGGTTAAACACTCATACGCACGCACATATATACGCACACAAATGCACCATACACGCGCGCGCACACACACCACATACAACCACGCGCACGAACGCACAGCACGCGCACGCATGCACGCACGCACACACACATGCATACACACACACGCAAACACACACGCACACACAAACACACACAAGGATGTATGCATAACGTCTATCATCCATATTTTGACTTTAATATTGCTTATCGACTTTAAGATTGACCAGGCCAATGTTTTTTGGAGTCTCTGTGCTTGATATCCGAGGACGTAGACATAAAGTAGATTACACTATTGTTAGTATGATTATTTTGTCAAACAACCTTGACAAGTCTACCAGTTCCAATTGTAGGATTGATTCGCAAGACACAATACTAACTTTGAAATATTATTCTGGAACGTTCTTATTCGTATCTGAATCGCCGTCGTCTTTGTAATCAATATCATTACTACCTTCCCCCATTATTGTTGATCGCAAATATCATGATGATGTGTATTGATACGTACTGTACATTTGTCGACAGTACTGCTGTGACTGCTGTGGTCGTACCATCGTGAGTCTTCCTGCGGAGGAACAATGCTGTGGAACTTACCCACTGAACAAGGACAAACATATCTGCTGCTCCCGTCGTGTGCACCCGTGGAACGCATACATGTGCTGCAATGGCTAAGTACAGATGAGTGTTGCCCGTTACATGCAGCACACGCGATAATAGTTTTCACCATCACTATAAATATACGACGTGCTTCAGGGTCGTCCAGTATTGCCGGCCTGCTGCGGTATCATGGCCTACAGTCGACTAGCACACGAATGTTGCGGCGCTGGCAACCTGCTCGCTAAACTGCCCACAAGACGTTGCTGCAATGGGAAGGTCTTCAGCAGACTAGATTCGCCGCTGAATACTTCTGTTGCGGTGACCAGCCGTACGACCAGGCCGCCCAGATTTGCTGCAGCGGCGTCACCAGCGTCCGCTCGGCCAGCGCAGTCTGCTGCCGCGGTGTCATCATAGACCCTGACCGGAGATATACGATGACGGCGACAAGAAGAACGACGACGACGATGGTGATGACAACGAAAACGATGATGATGACGATGCAAAGGAAAAGGAAAATGATGGAGATGGTGATAACGAAGGTGATGAAGACGACGGTAACGATGATGACGACGATCAAATGAAGAAGGCATTTAAAGATGACGAAGACAACGAGGAAGAACTGGACGAACAGGTCTGACCATGAAACCGGGACTGTTCAATTCTAGCGCTGTTTTGCGGCATTTAGACAGACGTGCTACTTTACTACACTTTACTACACTTTACTACACTTTACTACACTTTACTACACTTTACTACACTTTACTACACTTTACTACACTTTACTACACTTTACTACACTTTACTACACTTTACTACGATTCTGCAATAATAATGTTAATACTAGTGCTTTCGTAGGCCATTGAGGAGGTTTGATTGGGTTGGAGGTTTGCCTTCCGTTTTTACAGTAATGATTCAACGAAGTTCTTCATAACGACTTCAACTATGTTGTTATTTTATATTGTAAGCCCATCTATCCCTATGTTTTTTCCTATGCTGAATCTATAACCTAAGGGAAATATCCACGTAAAACGAATAAAAGTCTCTTCCACAGGAACATGCTTTGCTGACGACTTAATAACATTAACCAGTAACAATAATAACAATGTTAAGTATGTTTCCTCGAACAACAAAGGTGCTACTTTGATTCGTTATAACAATTTGTCTCTTCCAATAATTGTTGTGATCGCAATTCATACAACACATTATACACTTTACCGCACCCTTGGCCATTATATGATATATTTTGGAGAGTTCGTAATACAATTAACTATGCGTCTCATTCTTAAAAAGTTTTCTTATTCAACTAGAATCGTGATCGGTTTTGTTGTAAATACAACTGCAGTTCATTAGCATCAACATTTTACATGTGACAGCCTGTCAGTTCGTTGCATGCACACATTTCTGTAAATTACAGGTAGGTTAGTAGTTTTTTCATTATTCACATTGATTGGTATATGTGTGTTGGATGGGATGCAAATAAAACAATACAAATTGTTTGAAATGTTTCTCCATGAAACTTGACTCTAACTGGATATATCAGTCCCTCTACCTGGTGCTGCTACCTAGCGATCACAAGATGAACATGATATAAGTAAGAACATTTAGACGATCACAGGAGATCCGTAGCAGGAGAAACGCTTATGTGATACGGTTTCTAAGAGCGCATCACAGGTGAAACCACAAAAACATCACATATGAAACCACACACACACACACACACACACACACACACACACACACACACACACACACACACACACACACACACACACACACACACACACACACACACACACACACACACACACACACACACACACACACACACACACACACACACACACACACACACACACACACACACACACACACACACACACACACACAAACACACACACATACATACACACACACAAATACACACAAATACACACAAATACACACAAATACACACAAATACACACAAATACACACAAACATGCACACACACACACACACACACACACACACACACACACTCACACACACACACACACACACACACACACACACACACACACACACACACACACACACACACACACACACACACACACACACACACACACACACACACACACACACACACACACACAAACACACAAACACACACACATCGCGCGCGCGCGCGCACACACACACACACACACACACACACAACCGGCAGCATCAGCAGCTTCCATGCCACGTCGTCTTCGTGTCTACCATCAGGTGATGGATTGGAAAGTAAAGTGGCAGTTATCAACAAGAAGCCAAAAGACTGGGGATGGTATGTGATGGATGGGAGGGGATGCCGATACAGACCGAACAGCCCTTAGCACTACCGCAAATGCTAGATATCCACTGGAGCAGTTGTGAGAAAAACTGTATTACCAGAACGTGCACATGCTTAAAATATTGCCTTCTGTGCAGCTATGTGTGCAGAGGATGCCGTGGTGTACTAACTCCCAGCTGCCTGATTGGGCTGATGTATGTGATCTCCTAGATGGAACTTCTAAGTAACTTAACGCATATCGATAAAAGCGAGTAATATGCAATATGTATGTATCAGCTGTTAAGTATTGAGTGAATATAAGGTAACATGTTGCTATTAGAAGGCAAACGTCTCTAGGAATGTGGATACAAACGGATGATACAAGCGTAAAGTAGACAAAGATTTTTTTTACAAAGGACTTGATTAATCATAATTTACTGATATTTTAATTAGTTTTGAAAAGTAACATCATTTTAAATTAAACCTTGATTTCATGGATGTCATTCATGATACAAGATGAACAAATGAAGCATTTGTGTTTCTGTAATCCAACGTTCAATAGTTGTGTCTTTTTAAGTTTCACATCAATTGTCTTAGTCCATTTTGTCTACGTATTACATCTTTTACAATTAAATGATATGTTGTACCTTCAAAGTGAGGCATTTATGAAGAGGCTTCGAAAGGTTCATACCTATGTGCTAGTGATAAGCAAAGCAAGTTACATATAACGATTTGTTTATACAACGTAGAGGAAATGAAAGACAACCAAAAGTGAAAAACGTGAATTTTCTAAAAGAACGTTTAATTATTCTATCAGCCACACAACATTGAAATAATCGGTAATATAAAATGAGCCTTTGTTTACTAATCATGTGTATACGTCGGTTAATTGAAACGATGAAATCTAATATATTTACATGAGACGTTTTATGTAGTGAACATTATTGAGGTAAATTTAGTTGCATACGTAGAGCAACATCGAAAAGTCGTACTGGAACTTCAACAGCCATACCTAGACAGATAGTTCAAGGAAATATGTAGCTTGTTTAGAGTCGGAAGCCCAAATTGGTTTCGCATATGCCCCCAAAATATGAATTTAAAAGTGAAATGGTTTTATTAAATTCAATTCAAAATACCTTTATTGTCCCTCATGGGGAAATTCTCTTGTGTTGTTCGCTATTTAAGAACGCAATAAATAAATAAATAAGTACACATGTGTAACTGAGAACACTGATTCAATGAATTACATATGATTAAAATAAAATAGCACAGAACAATCAGAAAGTTGTTAGGAAACATAATTTACACTTACATATCACAGCCATCAGTACAGGAACAATTTCATCATCACATATGTTATTTAATAAGGTGGAATACAGTGCAATTACCAGTATAATCACACACGCGCATGCACGTGCACGCACACACACACATGAACCCATATTCTCAAGCGGCCAAACAGGCATTGGAGAGAGGGGGAGGAAGGAGGCAGATAATTCGTTTAGAAGACAAATAGGGGATGGGATGAAGGAATTTCGAGAGCGACCGAGTCTTAGTTGAGGCAGCTGAAAACGACGGCCAGATGGTAACAAATTGTAACAGTGATTTATGGGGTGGTGGGAATCCAGAGAGATCTGCCTTCCCTTCCTCTTTGCCCTCCGCCTGTACAGGTCGTCTACACTGGTAAGTTCCTCTCCGATCACCTTGCTGCTGAGTCTGATGACGGGATATTCCGATTGGTGATACTCAATCCACCATGCCATGCCAGGAAGCCAAAGGTTACAGTACTCTCAAGGTAACAGCCATAGAAGGTCCTCATAACATGACGGCTCACCCCGAGGGATATGACTTTACGCAGAACATGAAGCTTCTGTTGGCATTTCTTGTTGTACAAAGTTGTGTTTGCATTGAATGTCTCTTTAGAGTCAATTACGGTACCTAGGTACTTATACTCTGATACGCGCTTGACAGTCTCACCATTGATGACCAGGTCTTTGGGTTGGGTGGGGTCTCTCCTGAAGTCGATGATGAGCTCCTCAATCTTCTGGGCATTAAGATCCAGGAAGTGATCACCACACCACCGGGCAAAGTCTGAGACCACTTCCTCCCACACCGTGTCCGAATTTGTCAGGTCGACAAGGTGAGTCCGTGTACAAGGTGAAGATCACCGGCGAAACCAGTGAGCCCTGAGGGGCCCCGGTGGATGTACACGGGGGCTAGACAACATGCCGTTATGACGCACAGCCTGCTGACGTTCCGCGAGGAAGGAATTCACCCAGAGAACAAGGTGAGGGTTGACGTGCATGTCTGCGAGCGTCTTCATCATGATGCGAGGCTGGATCGTATTGCAGGCCGATGTGAAGTCTACCAAGATTATCCTGGCGTACGCCTTGGCCTTCTCAAGATGAGTGTACACGGAGTTGAGTAGAGTCAACACCGCGTCGTCCACGCCCCGGTTGCGTCTATATGCAAACTGGTGCGGATCACGCTGATCGCCGACCTGCTGCAGGAGTTGTGAGAGGATGAGGCGCTCGAAGCATTTCATTACCACAGAGGTCAGCGCTATCGGCCAGAAGTCGTTCGGAGCAGATGGCCGCGGCTTCGGAACAGGGCAGATGATGGAGGATTTCCATCATCTGTCTTATGTCCTTCTTGGAGACCAAATTTGCCCCATTTTTGAGGATCGACCATATATATACATACACATACTTTACATACATACGTACATACGTACATACGTACATACACACACAAACACACAACCGCCAACATCAGCAGCCTCCATGCAACGTCGTCTTCGTTTGTAACATCAACAATAAATGAATTTAAAAGTGAAAGGGTTTTATGTCCTTCTTGGAGACAAAATTTGCCCCATTTTTGAGGATCGACCATATATACATACACATAATTCACTTTAATACATACAAGCATACATACATGCATACATACATATACGCACACACGCACACACGCACACACGCACACACGCACACACGCACACACGCACACACGCACACACGCACACACGCACACACGCACACACGCACACACGCACACACGCACACACGCACACACGCACACACACGCACGCACGCACGCACGCACGCACTCACACACACACACACACACACACACACACACACACATATATATATATATATATATATATATATAGGCTCTAACTATACAACAAGACAACAGACCGTTTGACTGAATCGTGCGGGCATAGTCCTGAATAGGTGTGGACGAGACAATATTCAACCTAAAAAATAATAACTTTAATCATTTATTTCGGCATAGCGTATTGTGAAGAGGATGTAAGAAACAAATGCAATTTGATACGCTACATTGTGATTGTCAACGTCAAAACAATAGGCTTACGTTAAAAAACGCATTGTTTTTCTTAAACAAATTACACCAGTGAGAGGATAATACATATTCGTTGACCATTCTCCAATTACGAAGGTGTGGTCTTCAGATATTGAATATAAACCGTGTAATACGTCACTCCACAGCTTCACTCCCTGAAGAAACCATGTAAGTGTCTCACTCTCTCTCTTGTTTTTGTTTTTTAAAGCTTGGTATGTTTGCTCTTTTGAGTATTTCTTTGTTTGTAACGTGGTCATTCCATATTATCCCCATGATGGAACGGAATTGCTTCATCTGTAAGGCATGTAACTTCCTGACTTGCATTCGGTATATTGTCCTGGTTTCAGCTCCGTAAAGCAACATAGAGAATACTGTTGCGCTGTACATATCACCCTGATTGTTATGTGGTGATTCTTCTATAAACGGTTGCGCCTCCCACTGAATGTTGGTGATGCCCATACTATGCGTTTCTCTAATTCCATGTCTAGTTTCACCTCCTCAGAGATGGTACTTCCAAGATAATTGAAATTATGACATTCTCAACTAGCTGGTCATTTAGGAAGATTTGACCAGGACTATGTTCGAATACCAATTTCTTCAGGTTTATGTTTAACCGTAACAGTTTGCTGCTTCGCTAAACTTGTTAATTAGGGTTTGCATGCATTCAAGGTTGCTGGAAGTAATAGCAATATCATGTGCATAGAGCAATTCACGAAATAGAGCCCATTGTGTTCTTGTTTTGGCGCGGAAATGGGATACATTAAACAGGTTTGTATCTACATTAGGAGGTGTTCATGTATACATTCCATCTCGACAGTTTCTGAAGGCTTATTTGAGCATTGCTGGGAGATGATGCAAGACGACATCCTTGTTTGACGCCATGTGTGATTTCAAAACTCTTTCAGATGCTACGTTCAGCGCACATTTGAGCCACAATCCCAGAATGCAGTGCTTCCACCAGAGTGGAAATATCTCTTTATCCTGGTTAAATTTTTCACTTTCTTGGACGTATTTGGATGTTACACATTAAAATTAGTATGATTGATCTCAAGTGTATGGTTCTATCTACCTAATTTTAAGTAATATGTAATCTTAAGTAATTTTAAGTAAGATTAAATAATCTTTTTGGACAGATCGACATCAGCCATGCACGAGTTTACGCTGCTGCTGACATGTTTGTTGTTGCTGTCGTCTACAGCAATCGAGATACCAGAAGGAGGATGTAAGTATTACAATGTGCTGACTTACGGAGGTTGTCCTTTCGTTGGGAGCATTATGCATGCGTGCGTGCGAGTGTATGTGTGTGTGTGTGTGTGTGTGTGTGTGTGTGTGTGTGTGTGTGTGTGTGTGTGTGTGTTAACATCGTGGTGTTGTCCCTACACAAAGCATTGTTAACACTTGTTTTAATGATGCTACATATATATTGTTTGTTTACGAAGCTCAGTAAACCCATTTATTACTGCCAACCGTTTCTTAGCATTTATAATTATATGTTGTCATATGCTTTTTTAATTATGTATGGCGTTGTTCTAATTTTGTTTAAGCTTATATCGATTGACTCGATCAAATGCTTTTAAAGCATCTAGAAACGTGCATAGTAGTTCCTTTCATGCAAACACACTTAGCTACGGCTGGAATTAAGCCCAAACTGGTGTGGCGTAGTTTCGAAGTACGTCTCCATCTTGTTGAACACCACAACACCTGCTATTTTGGAACATATGTTCGACAGGCATTTAAGCATGTGTAATTGCCGTCTTCATTTATCCATCTATTCTTGTCTTGAATGTACAATTATAACCTATATGCTTATTTGTTGTTACATATCCATACACCAAAAGAGATGACACAGGATTAAATAATTGTATCACGACTTGAAAATCCGCGAACTTTATACTTTCTGCAATAATTCTATCCAGACCTGGTGACTTATTCATATAATTAATTAATACTATTCATCAGTTGACTCGCATCAGTAGCCATGCCTATGTTGTAAGTTACGCAATCAAGGTAAACCGAATCCGCCATTGCTGTTCCAGGTGCTTGTAAACCTGATCCGCGGTATCCAGACGAAGTATGCTGTGGCCTATATGCATACAGCCCGGACTTCGACGACTCGTTTTGTTGCAATGGTATTGTCGTTGGTAACCCATCAGGGTGCACCACAAAAACGCCTGCCTACGATATCAACAAACAAGTGTGTCTGTACGGCCAGACGATCGTAAAATCAACCAAATGTCCTCAAACAAACAACATAGTTCACTATTGTTGTGGGGGCGAGATTAGAAATGTGCCTGTGGAGGAATGCGTCCCTATTGTTGAACCGGACGACATGTGTTGTCATCTGACCCTATACAGCATAGACTTCCGCAAATGTTGCGGTGCTTTAGTGGGTAAGGCTACTGCATAATATACTCAGTTCTACGCAGTGGTATACGAACTTTTACCATGTTATAATACATTTATATATATATTATTCTATAGGATATCTTATGGACGGTTTTCTGTATATTTAAATGTTATATGTTATATATTATATGTTATATATATATATATATATATATTATATATAATCTTAAGGATTCTATAGTTCTTTCTAGCATGTAACCTACATTATTTTTTTCATGCAGTGATCACGGGCGATAGGTAGTTATTTTCTACACACTTGTGACCTAACTTAGTCATTATAATATATTATAATCGACACGCGATAATATAAAATATTAGGATATTTGTTGATACATTACAATAATGTTTAAGTTCTAACGTACACTAATGTTAAGATAAATGTAAATCATGTGTAAATCTTAATTTGATCAATAAGTCCATTCATTTGTATAAATGGCCTGGCAGTGACGAATGCTTGTGAAAGGACAGATTACGAACAGTAAATGCACTGTGATTGGACGCTCCAGCAGAAGAAGTCAACGTGTTACGGACACATGCAAGAGTTGAGTGTAAAGCGGTTCAATGGTTGTAATATTTTGCTACATATGAACCATGCACGTTTTTTGGAATGACTGCTTTTCTGCTGCAGTGAAGCATGGACTGACTACCCATGTCCCAATTGTGGCGGACGAATGCAAGAAACCACCGGCAATGGACCCAGCACACCAAAGATGCGAAGGAGGCGACATCTTTACCGCGGAGGCCCCTGCATGCCCGGGAGGCGTGGTATGACAGCATTAGTACTGCTTATAATTTTACTCAACAGATCCCGATGGTGGGATGAGTTTATTGGGGGATTCAAAAGGCTGTACCCGAAATTGCAACCGCGGAATGTAAAGTGCTTATGCTATCTTCAATATAATTATGCCATCTACAAAATGTGTGTAAATGAGTGTGTACAAACATTTTGAAAAGAGAGTCTGTGTCATCAGAAAGGTTATATTTAACCTAACGACAAGGAATAACAATTACATCAATCCCGTTATACATAACATTGCAATTAGCAACACGTAATGTAGGTTTTTAAATAAACTGTTCCATGAATGTATTTCTTATTTTCACTGATAGTGTGCCTGAAATATAAAAAATACAATAAATATAATACAATTGTGCTATTACTTTGTACTATAATTTTTGCATTGCATTCTGGTGAGATATTTCCACGCTTGTTTAAACGATTAAACGTTTATTTGTGCTTGTTCTATAGGTGCACTATTGCTGCGGGTTTAAGATCTGGCCGAAGTAGGGAACCTCTGCCATCTCGAGTGGCGGTGTGACGTAGGACCCCGTCGCGTCCGTGTGTTGCAGTGACCGCCTCTACCCGTCCAACGACTACATGTGCTGCGACGGTCAAGTTCAGGCCAAGTCGATCGAGCCTGACTGCTGTGGCAAGATGGCTTACAGTCGACTCGCCCATCGCTGTGAGGCAGGCCAAATTGTTAATCGTCGCTGGGACATGGCAAATTACAATAAAGTAATCAGCCTTCGTGGTTTAACTCATGTGTTCTATTGTTCTGCATAGTATGAATTGCATCATTTGTTTCGAAAGTTCACAACTGTTTTATTCAGATCTTCTTCTCTGACTTTTCCCGTCATCTGAGGTCGTCGATATGGTTGGTAATTTTCTTTCTCCATGTCGACCTGTTCATCGCCTCATCTGCAGTCAGACCCACGATTCCCATGTCTCTTCTGCATGCGTCTTTCCATCTGGTCTTCGGTCGTCCTCTCTTCTTCTTCCTTATATCTCTGCATTTAGCACTCTTCTCACTATGTGCTCCTCTTCCCTTGTCATCACATGCCTATACCATTTCAATCGTTTCTCTGTTATCTTTTTGGATGCTTGTGTCACTCTCGTTGCTCCTCTAATATACACCACACATCCATTTCAGCATCCTCATCTCATTCGTCTCTATCCTTGCTTCTTGTCCATTCGCTGTTGCCAAGGTCTCTGCCCCGTACAGCATTTTTGGCCTGACTACTATTTTCTAGATCTTTCCCTTCAACTTTACTGGCATCCTCCTGTCGCACAACACGCCACTGCATTTCTTCAAATTTCTCCAAGCTGCACTCACTCTCTGCTTGATCTCCGTTTCCATGCTTCCTTTCTCTTCCACGATTGACCCTAGATATTAGAAGTGTATCACTTTTTCCAGCTTGTCTCCCAGTATCTTATTTTTTACAGTTTGTCTGTCTGTCTCATCATTCCGTTCGAACCTGATGTCCATGAATTGGGTTTTCGGTCGACTAACCCTCATTCCTCTCTCTTCCAGTACCTTCCTCCACGTATCCAGATACTCTGTCATTACTAACTCCTTTCCTCCACTCAGCACAAAGTCACCTGCGAACAACATTGATTCTGGTGCATCTTTCTTCACCTTCCCCGTCAAGACGTCCATCAAAATGAGGAACAGGTATGGACTCAATGTATATCCTTGGTGCAACCTAAACTTTACGCGTTCCCCTTGCGGTCTAAACCTTTCCAGGTACACAACTTGCAGAGCCTCGTTCCTTTACCTCAGTAGCCTCTTCCATACATACTCACAATAACTTCCGATGTTATATATGTAAAAACATACTCTACTTGTGTTACTTCTCATTAATTACGAACATCAGCGACAATGGTAGCATTACTACTGCGTCTCAACAACTGGTATCACATGACATAATATTATGTTAATAATGCGAGCAACTGGTTACACCCAGGGAATGCTAACAAAAATAGAATGTGAAATATCGAGTGTACATGTAGATACCAGCGACACAAATAAAGCAACATGAGCAACAGTTGCAACAATACCTTCAAGCACACACACACACACACACACACACACACACACACACACACACACACACACACACACACACACACACACACACACACACACACACACACACACACACACACACACACACACACACACACACACACACACACACACACACACACACACACACACACACACACACACACACACACACACACACACACACAAACACACTCACACACACAAACACACACACACACACACGCACACACACACACACATACATACATATATACACACGCACCAAACACAAACACACACACACTCAGACACACACACACACAAACATACACACGCACACAAACACACACACTCAGACACACACACACTCACATTCAAACACACACATGCACAAATTCAGGCACACACCCTACTCTCAGACACACACACACACACACACACACACACACACACACACACACACACACACACACACACACACACACACACACACACACACACACACACACACACACACACACACACACACACACACACACACACACACACACCTACTCTCAGACACACACACACACTCACACACACACACACCTACTCTCAGACACACACGCACGCGCGCGCGCACGCACACACACTCAGACATATATACACACACACACACACACAGAAACACACACACACACACACACTCACACACACACACACACACACACACACACACACGCACACACACACAAACACATACACTCAGACAGACACACACACATACACACATACGAACACCTACACTCAGAAACACACACACACTCAGTCACGCACGCACACACGCATACACGCACACACACACATATACACACACACACTCAGGCACACACACACACACACACACTCAGACACACACACACACACACTCAGACACGCACGCACGCATGCACATACCACACACACACTCAGACATATACACACACGCACACACGCGCACACGCACACAAGCACACAAGCACACGCACAAATTCAGGCACACACCCTACTCTCAGACACACACACACACATCTACACTCAGACACACGCACACACACACTCAGTCACGCACGCACACACCACGCACACATACACATGCACACACACACACACTCATGCACTCAGACATACACACCCGCAGTCACGCACGCACACACACATACGCACACACGTACACACGCACGCATGCGTACACACACGCACGCATGCGCACACACACACGCACGCATGCGCGCACACACACGCATGCACGCACACACACATAATTAATTATATCAGGGATACAAACATGTGTAGGTTTGGACCACATTTTGTCCAGTTACACTTATTTGCTGGTCAGTGCTGTTAAATAGGTAACACCATCCTCGCTCGCCAGGGGTCGCTGCTGCTGATTACGTCAGTGCCAGCCAGCAGTATCACCTGGCTGATCGCTTTGCGAAACTCTGAATTTAAGCTCAACCTATGAACTCGCTCACTAGATCAGTAGATGTAGGTAGGTCAGGTGGTCAAAATAAAACTTATTGCAAATATATTCCCTCCTCCTCCTCCTCGAAGAATTCGCCCAGAAAATTTGTAATTAACACCTGTAACACTTGTCCGAATACACCCATGTAGCGTTAGTCCCCTTTCCTTACCATACATATATATATATATATATATATATATACATATATATATATATATATATATATATATATATATATATATATATACATACATATACATATACGGATTATAAAATATTATTGAATATTATTGAATATTATATAACTTTTCTGAATGATGATTGCTGAATATTATATAACTTTTCAGCAATCATCATCACCATCAATGGTCAGCCACATGGGTCAGTTTCTTCACGTGACAACGGACGAGACAACTTACGGGGAAACGGACGAGACATTTACAAATCTACCGCGCTGAAATGCAAAATTTGAGGAGGAGGAGGAGGGAATATATTTACAATTCAGTCTACACACTGTAACATATAAAGGTCCAACCGACGAGATAACAGACTACAAAAGACGAGACTGAGACTACGGATGAGACAACAGACGAGGCAATAAACGAGACATTGCATGATACTACGGACGATACATCACATGTTACTATAAACGAGACATCGCATGAGACTAGGGACGAGACAACAGACGAGACAACGGACGAGATAACAGACGACAACAGACGAGACTATAATTGAGACAACTGACGAGACAACGGACGAGATATCGCATGAGACTACAGACGAGATATCGCATGAGACTGCGGACGAGAAATCGCATGAGATTACGGACGGGGCAACAGCCGACAACAGTCAACGTACGAGACTACGGCGGACGACACAACAGACGAGACAACGTATGAGACTACGGCTGAGACATCGTACGAGACAACGGACGAGACATCACATGAAACTAGGGAAGGTACAACGGACGAGACAACAGACGAGATAATAGCTAATATAACATACGACACAACGGACGAGACAACGGGCGAAACATCACATGAGACTACGGACGGGACAACGACTGAGACAACGGATGGGATAAAATATAATTTGTTTAGGGTATGAACGCGTGAACGTGGTTAATTCTTGCCGGCATAATGCATCACCGAGGTAGAATTAATAAAATTAAGAAAATTCAGGAAAATAGACAGGTAGAATTCACCAAATTCAGGAAATAAATTCAGGAAAATAGAGAAGTAAAATTAAGGAAATCCAGGAAAATAGAAAGGTAAAAGTCAGGAAATTCGTGAAAGTGTCGCGTCATCTAGTATAATCCCCACTATTAAAACGATGTCTCTGGTTCTGTATATGATTGGTTAAGTTTGGTTCATGGAAGTCGATGATCTAAGTTTGATTCGTGTAACTCGTCGGTCAAAGTTTGGGTCGTTCAACTCTTTCATCTAAGTTTGTTTAAGTTTGGTCCAAGGTACTGTTCCTGTGTCTTGCATGTGGTACTTAGTTACATTGATGTGTCGCCTATGTCTCAAGACAGCGTCCACTGTTCAATGAGCAAACATGTTACTTATACGATCTGGTCACTTCCAAACTGACGAATAAAGTCACTAGGTGGCGCTTCTTGTCAGCTCAATACACGAACTGGTAACCCAAAACTGACATAGACTCACTAGGTGTGGCTAGGCCAATAGGTCAAAGTATGACATGAATGATAGGTAAGATTATACAATGTATGCATAAGGGATACAAGCCAATACGTTCAATAAGGTATGTATTCTAGTTGAAAGCAGTGTCGATGCACGCGGTACACTTGTCTAGTCCAATACACTTAACTAATGGATTATTGTTAAATTTCGAATTGTAAAGGATAAGTTTCGAGAGAAAGTCTTTTACCTTGGCGATGTGCTAAATTACTAAAAGGCTACCACTCTAAAGCTATGAAACGTTGCTTTGAAAAAGATGGGGTCAAGCCAAGAAGTTGTAATTATTTAGTAAAGTTGTGTTTCTGCAACAACGGCCGATTAAATTATATTGAATGGCAACTATGTATGGTAAGGAAAGAGGACTAACGCTACATGGGTGTATTCGGACAAGTGTTACAGTGTTACAGGTGTTAATTAAACATTTTTTTGGCGAATTCTTCTCAGTTGATAGTCTTGTTGCCTAAGTCGCCTTATCCGTAAATAGCATCATCTTACAAACATACTTACGTATAGTGATATAGCTACATGTTCGTTACGTTTACAGTACTGTTAACGAAAAATGTAGATGTAATGTATATCATTATTGACTAACTTCGTGTATTCGAACTCAGTCCTGGTAAATACATATGTAGCAGACATTGCGTATACTTTTAAACGTTAGTCAACTGTGTTCTGTTGCAGTCTGGAGAAGATCCCCGCTTCGATTTTTTTATTAATTAAAAAATATGTCATATGAGCTCAAATACACAGTTGAATTATAATAACTAAATTATACCACGTTCATTGATAATCTATGCAGGTAAAATTGGACCAGGCAACCATACTACTATGGTCACACTCTTAAGCCCGGCATATTTGTAACGACGCTGCTGAGTTTTGGTGTTCTTTTATTTGCGACGTTTCTTTTGTAAAAATGCGTCGCGTTGTTACGTGTATGATCCCCTGCAGGTGCGCACACACCTTACGACGCGGCTAGCGACGCGACTGGCAGCTTCGACAGGTTGATGCAGGCACTCCTGTTGGGAGCGGCTGGAACTGCCACCATTGTCTGGCGGAATCCTATGAAACTATTCGAAAGTGGCAGGGTTGTCTGCTCATCCATGGCGAGCTATGGTATTAAGCTGCACCTATCTGATCATCCGACATCGTCGGCAGAGAAAAGGACGTCGTTGTTCATGCTGGACTAAATAGTAGCTGTTAAGGCACGACGAACAATGTGCTTTTAAAAGCTCTGACTCAACAAATTATAGAAAAGATTGACCCTTGCTCCAAAAGTTGTTCACATGCTGTAATATCCGTTAATATCGCCGTAGGCTAAAATTCGCTGCATTAACATCTCGTGAAAGCCGTCTATGAGGTTAATAACATATAATAAATTATACAAATAATGAGGTTGGTAAAATATATCGTGAATAATTTTGCATTTTCATGATAAGTTATATAACTAAAAACCAAATTTACGTTCTTTTTCACATATGATTATTATGATATTGTTAAATCGAATTTTCCTATTGCGTACAGCGAAATTGAAGACCACCGGCAGTAAATATATAGAATTAGAAACTTTCGTCAGGAATGGAACAATACTTCCAGCTGGAATAGCTCGTATACTCTTTCCTGCGTTTCTGGTGATTGTGGGTTGAGTCGAGACTGAAGTGCTTCACAATGCTTCACAACTCGCCTGTCGACAACTGAATCGATGCTTGGTTTGCCGTTGAACAAAACCGGCACATGCTTGCTGATAGCAATCTCGATGTAATTCAGCTGCAGGAACGTCTTCTTCTGCGACAAGTCAATGGTGAAGTCGTTGTCGACGCTGCAAAAGGACAACATACGACACACCGCCGCCTGGTACCGCCTTGAGTCTGTGGCCGTTTGTGTCTTGCGCTGAGCGGGACAACCCACCTTGACTGAGACCGCGTGTTCATCAATGGGCATACGAATGACTCCGCCAAGGTGAGTGTAGAGCTCTGTGTAGCTGGACATGTCGTTCGTGTCTGTGGGAAGTAGAGTGTGGCCGTCGTCCTTGAAGGATGTATTGGCCACTTCAGCTGCTCGAGCAGCCCAAAGCGCCGCCATCACGGTGCGCTGTTGTTCTATGTATTCGTGCGCGTGCTCGAAGCGGGGATCTTTTCCGGACTGAAATAGACCAACACTTGCATAAAGCTTACTTGAAAAGCTGGACAAAATATAATTATAGTGATCAATTCAAATTTGCTTAGTAAAACAGTGTCTTCCCCCCTCGTCCCCTCTCTCTTTATCTCTCTCTCTCTCTCTCTCTCTCTCTCTCTCTCTCTCTCTCTCTCTCTCTCTCTCTCTCTCTCTCTCTCTCTCTCTCTCTCTCTCTCTCTCTCTCTCTCTCTCTCTCTCTCTCTCTCTTCTCTCTCTCCTCTCTCTCTCTCTCTCTCTCTCTCTCTCTCTCTCTCTCTCTCTCTCTCTCTCTCTCTCTCTCTCTCTCTCTCTCTCTCTCTCTCTCTCTCTCTCTCTCTCTCTCTCTCTCTCTCTCTCTCTCTCTCTCTCTCTCTCTCTCTCTCTCTCTCTCTCTCTCTCTCTCTCTCTCTCTCTCTCTCTCTCTCGCCATCTATCTATCTATCTTCTACAATTATATCTACCTTCGTAGTTATCATACCACGTAGTGACGTTAAACCCCTAAACCTGTTTAACTACGTATATATATATATATATATATATATATACGCTTCGGCAGGTCATTCACATATGTTCATAAGCTCGATTTTGTGACGTAGACCGAACGTCTTAATATAGCCTTTTATACAAGAAACGTAAGCTCAAAAACAAAGTGAAAAGGACTCTTTTAACAATGTTCCCCGTTCCTTACTTAGTTTCCTGTTAGTAGCATTTCCTCGGCGTTGTTGCAACAATGTTGCCGTTATATAAGATATTTGAAACATTTCTTGCCGTATCCCTCCGACGTCAAGTTAAGCTCACTGATGGGCGACGGTAACGGGCCCTGGGTCGACACCTTGTGATCTGCTGGTGAAAGGGAAAACGTCGCTTCATTAAGGGGTGTTCTTATTAGTCCGCAAAGTACAACATAATATATTGTTTCGTATTGATGCAAACTATCACTTAATCTACACGTAGTGTGAACAAGAGATGTTGAGGTATCCCAAATGGCTTCCAGGTCGTTCGACGTTCATTTATGTTTCATTCGGTATTTGTATATATATGTTGAACTGGCGACAACATTATACCTTCGTAATGCTAAGTTTCTTCGATATTGCGAACTTATGCTAGCACCTCTCAATTTTAGTACAATTTCTTTTCAATATTTGGCAATTATTTTTAACAACGCCTTTGTTACATGGGCATTTTAATATTTTATTTACTTTATTTAATTATTTACTAACTGAGTTGGCCGGCTTTGCATGGGAGAAACATAGTTTCTGCGGATAAAACAACGCTTATGCCAATGGATATCTATATATATTCAATCTTCGCGATTGCTCCTACAATCCTATAAATGGGAATGTGACCCATCCTCAAATAATTTACACTGAAACCTAAAACAATGTATTGTTAGCACAATACTGAACATTGCAAATAGGCTAAATTTCAAATGCCTAAATGTGATTCCCGCCCACCGCAGGATAGAGTATAAATTCAATTTCAAATTCAAAATACCTTTATTGTGTTTTTCGCTATTTAAGAACGCAATAAATAAATCAATTAATAAAAAAGTACACACGTGTAACTGAGAACACTGATTCAATTAATTACATATGATTAAAATAAAATAGCACAGAACAATCAGCCAGTTGTTAGGAAACATAATTTACACTTACATATCACAGCCATCAGTACAGGAACAATTTCATCATCACATATGCTATTTAATAAGGTGGAATAGAGTGCAATTATCAGTATAATCACACACGCGCATGCACGTGCGTGCACACACACACACACACACACACACACACACACACACACACACACACACACACACACACACACACACACACACACACACACACACACACACACACACACACACACATGAACCCATATTCTCAAGCGGGCAGACAGGCATTGGAGAGAGGGGGAAGGAAGGAGGCAGATCATTCGTTTAGAAGACGAATAGAGGATGGGATAAAGGAATTTCGCGAGCGACCGAGTCTTAGTTGAGGCAGCTAAAAACGACGGCCAGATGGTAACAAATTGTAAAAGTGATTTAGGGGGTGGTGGGGATCCAGAGAGATCTGCCTTCCCTTCCTCTTTGCCCTCCGCCTGTACAGGTCGTCTACACTGGTAAGTTCCTCTCCGATCACCTTGCAGCTGAGTCTGATGACGCGACTCAGGATATTCCGATTGGTGACACTCAATCCACCATGCCATGCCAGGAAGCCAAAGGTTACAGTACTCTCAAGGTAACAGCCATAGAAGGTCCTCAGAACGTGACGTGTACAACTAGCGTGTTCTATTTATATATATGGGTGTGGCGCAACCCCGTCCTCCATGGGAAGGACCAGTAGATGGAGCCACCTGGTGAGAGTGAGCCGGACACTGTAGTCTGAGCTTCCACGCGGCTACGCTCCAAGGGCGACGTGTACAACAACCCAAGTGGTTAGGTTGGTGAAGTGAAGGCGGTGATACAATGGCACACAATGACGATAGTTTTGATAGTTGTGCTATTTTTAATATTTGAGACTTTGTATTGTGATTTTGTGTGTTTCAATATGAGTGTTAGACTAACGAGGACACTTCCGTCTTTTGAGAAGGGGGCTTTGTTACGAAACATAGTTTTGTAATTATTTTTAATTAGTTTGACGATGGCTGGACTGCAGTAGGTCAAACTATTGCAACTTACATAAAGAGTTGTTATGCAACAGGCCATGTGTAGTGGCTAAGTGTAGACTGGGCGTGACATTTGTCATTTGAAATTCGGCGATGGTAGTAGAGAGCGGCAGTTGTTAGGTGCAGTTCTCTGTTAATAACGAACCTGGGATTTCGCTATACAGACATATGACTGGGAGAAGATATGTGTACAAGATGTGCGACTAACAATGTATAAAGCACATATTAGGTTATGATGTTTGTACGTTTGTGTTTAACGAGACTCTCTGTATCATAGAATGGAACAATATAACGTGATGATTGTCAATGCCGATATTTATTCAACAACATCTTTTGCACTGGCCCTGAACAGAAAGTGACGGCGAGTGGCCTCCACTCAGTAGGAGGCAATAGCTGCGTAGTGGAGACTCATCCCACGCCACTTGGTTTTAGTGCTGTACCAGCCTTGGTGGGTGTACATCAGAATGTTCCATTGCGTGTGCCATTTAAAGCATCGGTTCTTGCCCCAGAACCGGAAGCACCTGCGCCACTTGCGATGACGCGACTTGTACTTTGTTGCCACCGGATAGTGCCACTTGAAGACTCCACCCTCTGTTGTCCCGACTACGACAGGCCTACCTTGGCAAAGCCACTTCCTCGTCGTTTTGGCGATGGAGTCGCGTGCAATCAACCTCCAGATGTTGTTCGTTTGGTGTACCTTCGGACTGCCAGACTTCTGACGAGCCTGCATCGTTGTCGAAAAAACAACCAATGTATATTAAACAGTCATGCATGTAATACAATACCAGTACATCACGATTTGTTTAGCGAATATCAAAACATAAACATATAGACTTCTAATACAAGTACAATTGTGTGACATCATCGTAATCGTTGGTTTATATAGTATAGTTTTCTCTCCATTGACTTGCAATACACTGAAGAGCAATATTGTTCAAATTCGTATTTTAATTCGATTGCTATTTACTAGTTCTTCTTTTTAGCACGTACCTGGAAGAAACCTTTGATTCGGTCCATCTTGTAGGCAGGCGTGGCGCCGTTCTTGAAGATACACCACGTTCCGAGCGTCTTTGCAATATGTTCGATGTACTTTCGAACACGTGTATCGGACGAGTATGAATACTGTGGTGCTCTGCAGCTTTTCAACCCGGTCGTGCCATCGCCGCTACACCGATACAAGTCTTGACTTCCTGTGCCGTAGGTCGATGTCTTGTCGTGCGATCGACGATCGTAGTAGGCAAACACCATCGCCCAAGCCACAGGCCCACATCCAACAGAGCAACCATTCTTGATCTTGTGCTGCCAGTAATACGGGAACAAACTCTCGTCCGGGATGGAACAGTACTTCCAGCTGGAGTAGCTCGTGTATTGTTTCCCGCGTTTCTGGCGAGTTTGAGTTGAATCGAGACTGTAATGCTTCACTATTACCTCGCCAGTCGACAATTGAATCCGCAGCTCAAACTCGATGCTGTGTTTCCCGTTGAATAAAACCGACACGTGTTTGCTGATAGCAATCTCGATGTAACTCAACTGCAGGAACGTCTTCTTCTGTGACAAGTCGATGCTGAAGTCGCCGTCGACGCTACAGAAGGACAACATACGACACACCGCCGCCTGGTACCGCCTTGAGTCGGTGGCCGTTTGTATATTTCGCTGAACGGGGGAACCCACCTTGACTGAGACCGTACGTTCATCAACGGGCACACGAATCACTCCACCGAGGTGAACATAAATCTCCGTGTAGCTGGACACGTCGTTCGCGTCAATGGGCTGGACGAAGTGGCCGTCGTACTTGAAGGCTGTCTTGGCTACTTCAGCTGTTCGAGCAGCCCAAAGCGCCGCCAACACGGAGCGCTGTTGTTCTACGTATTCATGAGCGTGCTCGAAGCGAGAATCTTCTCCAGACTACAACATAATACGATTGACCAAAGCGTTAGTGTAAACGGTGTGTATGATATACGCCCATTCACACATGCATGAACGTACGCACGTAGGAAGGCACGCACGCACGCACGCACGCACGCAGACACACAGAAACAAACAAACACACACATTCTGCTTCTTAAATCAAAAAGGATCTATGGTGTCTGCTGTTTGCTACAATAGCAAGAATTGTGAGGGCAAGCAGTTGTACGTCTGTAACAACAGCTCATGTACACACGAATATCTTGGTTAGATAACTCTTTTATATAGTCATACGTCATTTTACTATGGTAATACATGTTATTCCATATGAATACTTTGAATCACGCTCTCAGGTAAGGGCGAATAATTTTGTTTATTAACATCAAAATATTGTCCATTTTCCTTACATAGTTTCCAGTCAGCAGCATTTCCTCTGCCGTTGTTGCAACAATTTTGCCGTTTTTGTTTCGACACATCATTTCTCCGCTTGGTGACAACATGAGATATCTGAAGCATTTCTCGCCGTATCCCTCTGCCGCCAAGTCAAGCTCATTGATTGGCGACGGTAGCGGGCCTTGGGTCGACACCTTGTGGTCTCCTGGTGAAAGAACATTACTTGTGTTGTGTACACCTGGTGACTAGTTAACACTTGATATCCATGGAGTAACCCCCCCTTACGTACGTTTAGTATGCACGATTCACATAATGTACATTTTATTTCCGTGTATACATTGTTCAAGCCTGTTGTGATCGTTCACTCATGCATTACGTAAATGCGACTTTATATCAGTCCCACTGTGACAGAGTGTATGAACATTAAGGCCGGGATACATTGACAGTTTTCGCCCGACCAGACCAGACCAGAGCAGACCAGACTAGAGTCACACCGAATGCAACGATTACAATACAACGACTGGCATTGACTGCGCTATACGCGAAACTGGCGTGATGTCATCATCCTATAAATTTGAAAACTTTCGACTTTGTCGGGGCTGGTCGATGTCAGTCTGATATTTACGTGATTTTGACGTGACATCGGTTTCGATTGTAGCGCAGTCGGTGTCAGTCAGCGTAGCATATACACTGTAGTCGGAGTAAGACTAGTCTGGTCTGGTTTAGTTTGGTTTGGTCTGGTCTGTTTGGGTCGGGTCGGGTCTTGTCGGGTCGGGCTAAAAGTGCCAGTGTATCCGGGTTTTTATAAATAATTGCCAAAATGCCCCTCTTGTGGATGCTACATACACACAGACACAAAAGACGGTGTCCTGAGTTTTTGTACCTGACGTTTGTTAAGACAGCAATTTGAAAGATTTTCAACGCGCGCTCGTGGTTTGTACGATTGTTGAAGTTTAAAAGTGCCAAAGGTATTCCTTTAGCGGTAGATCTCCCTCTTGTTCTTTGATTTTGGGATAACCTCACGGTCGACTGCTTCAGTACGGAAATCTACCTTCAAATCGGTATTTCACGTTAGACATATTTTGCACTGATTTTTAGTCTATCCTTATATACCGCCGATCCGCAGTTATAGTTCGTGTTTACCGGCTACGTTCATAACTTCATTAATGTTTATACAGGTAAGAGGCTACATAGTTAACATGTGGAATACTCGAAAATAACATCCTCCCTATAATCATGTTGATTCTGATTGGTAAATTTATTTAACCTTTCGAAGGAATATCATTATTGCCACATCATCAATCTAAAAAGTTCGGCCATCACACGATATTTAAAACTTGAAGATGTCTCGTTCAGAGGAACCAAATATATTGCTTTGGCGTTAGAATTCATTTTTTGTTCGACATTATTTTGGAAATCTCACGCCCTTACGCTTTATTGCCGAAATCTGATGCCAAACCAATAACTATTCTTTTTTACGAAGTTAAAATGTTCACAAAATGGGTGAAAGTCAAGATTGTCTCAATAATTACTCGCTTCACATGCAACTACGTTAACTAACCCACATTTCACGTCGAAAATACAACATAATAAGTAAATCTAAATATACATTAAAATGGGATATTATCCGGCCACGGTGCGATTGTTTTTTTAAGAATGACACCCCCAGCGATTGCAACGTGAGGCTCGTGGCGCCAGATACTCATCTGCCGCCATCACATAATGAAAAGCGGTAGATCTACAGTTTTGTTCGCAGTACTTGGCTCCTCTGAAAGTTATATGCTACGTCCGTCTAACCTGTGGGTACGAACGCTAACAACCGGAAAACACGAGGAATTTGCTGAAAAAAGGCGTTCTGTGTCGTAGATTAATTTCTGAAAGGTTGTCGCCCGAGATTCAAATCATCTAGGATGAAAACGGTAACATACCTGCACTCATATATGCTGGCTTGATTGTAGCACTAGATGTACTCCAAGTTAGATGCACAACGATGTGATTTATTATAATACTTGAGGCAATGATATTGTATTGGTGCTTTGTTGAACGCACCTGTGTCTGCGCCCGCGCTGACGACGGCGTACTGCGATGAGTTGAATTCAACCAACCAGTACGCCACGTAATCTGGTGGAAGGTCGTCCCGGTAGATGGCAGCAGGCTCGTCTAAAATAAAACAATGGCCATTTGATATGATAACCTTTGCTTATTATATACCAATCAAATCAGTCTACTGTGGGGCTGTATCGCTGCGCCTATCTAGTACCGCATTGAGCCTGTCACGTAGCAGCATATCAATGATTCATTATCGTTAATTGTTTTATGTGTTTACATTGAAGTATATCTCCTAAATGCATGTGCTTTCGAAGAAGCACATTCGATGGTGCCTAATAACAATATTAAACATAACTATGATTCGAAGACGTAATACGTACTCGTTACGTTTCCCAGTTCTTCCACCAGTTCCAGAATTTCTTCGGCTGCTTCCCACGACATTTGCATTTCTTCTCGATCCTCTTCATAATAAAATTCATAATTTGTGTCCTTTAAGTCGCCGCGCAGGTCTGTCTTGCTTGACTCGTCAACGATTAGATCTGCGGAGGCGCCCGCCAGAACTGCTGTCAACAGCAGTAGCGTGACAGGGGACATCATGATTAATCTTGTGTGGTACCAGGTACCAAGCTCTGCGTCGCCTCGGCCTTTAGCGTTGCCTTTATATACACTAAAGATGGGGTCAATCGGGCAAATAAACGTACAGCACTAGGGTTGGCTGCCATCGAGGAATACCTGCATTGACGTTGCATGTCTGCTGTTTCCTTCGTTTCATGATACTTACTTGTCTTTTTGTACGCAATGAATTTGGAGCACCGCGAGAT
Organism: Escarpia spicata; assembly: GCA_963995525.1. Taxonomy (NCBI): domain Eukaryota; kingdom Metazoa; phylum Annelida; class Polychaeta; order Sabellida; family Siboglinidae; genus Escarpia; species Escarpia spicata. Next base: position 12,063,231 of record OZ023215.1, on the reverse strand, counting down.
TATGTTAAACGAATGCAAATGGTAAGTAAAAGAAAACAATGCACACCTACACCCCTCGGTTGGGTAGTAGAAACCGAAGCGAGTATGAATTCTTCAAATACGCTGGAACATCGTGTTGTTTGTAACGTAGTCCCAATATTTTACGACGTGCATAAAACGTTTTAAACATGTTGATACGGTCACATATCATTCTAAGATACTCGAAGACACCCATTTGTATCATATATTTCACTCCCTAGCTTGTTGACTTAACGTCCATAAATTTTATTTTTTGATTAAATGATTACCTTCTAACTGACCCATTGAACCACTCACCGGTTTACCATATCACTTAGCCATCAACACACACAAACACTCCCTCCCTCCCTCCCTCCCTCCCTCCCTCCCTCCCTCCCTCCCTCCCTCCCTCCCTCCCTCCCTCCCTCCCTCCCTCCCTCCCTCCCTCCCTCCCTCCCTCCCTCCCTCCCTCCCTCCCTCCCTCCCTCCCTCCCTCCCTCCCTCCCTCCCTCCCTCCCTCCCTCCCTCCCTCCCTCCCTCCCTCCCTCCCTCCCTCCCTCCCTCCCTCCCTCCCTCCCTCCCTCCCTCCCTCCCTCCCTCCCTGCCTCCCTCCCTCCCTGCCTCCCTGCCTCCCTGCCTCCCTGCCTCCCTCCCTCCCTCCCTCCCTCCCTCCCTCCCTCCCTCCCTCCCTCCCTCCCTCCCTCCCTCCCTCACTCACTCACTCACTCACTCACTCACTCACTCACTCACTCACTCACTCACTCACTCACTCACTCACTCACTCACTCACTCACTCACTCACTCACTCACTCACTCACTCACTCACTCACTCACTCACTCACTCACTCACTCACTCACTCACTCACTCACTCACTCACTCACTCACTCACTCACTCACTCACTCACTCACTCACTCACTCACTCACTCACTCACTCACTCACTCACTCACTCACTCACTCACTCACTCACTCACTCACTCACTCACTCACTCACTCACTAACTCACTCACTCATTCACTCACTCACCCCACTCACTCACTCATTCACTCATTCACTCATTCACTCATTCACTCACTCACTCACTCACTCACTCACTCACTCACTCACTCACTCACTCACTCACTCACTCACTCACTCACTCACTCACTCACTCACTCACTCACTCACTCACTCACTCACTCACTCACTCACTCACTCACTCACTCACTCACTCACTCACTCACTCACTCACTCACTCACTCACCCACTCATTCACTCACTCACCCACTCACTCACAATGCATACATGAGTGTGAGTGTGGATGTGAGTGTGCGATGTGAGATAACAAAATATACACAAATTATGCAGTTCCCAAAGAAATATAACTTATCGGTATAACCGATACCTATAATGTCGCATACTGGTTTTACACGTATGATTTGATTTTAGACATATTATGGAACATGAGACCTGGTCAAAAGTAAGTTATGTTTATGTGGCAGTAGATTTTACAGGATATCAGTTGTCAACGCCAACATTTTTTATACATAATTATAGGAGTTTTTAATAGTTTTCTATCACACCAGGTATGCAGTAAGACGTTAATTGCCTTGGTTTATTATTTCACAACAATAGGAGGGGGTAGCATGCTGTTAAGTAGGGACGGTGCATCGCTATAGTACAACCGGTGGAAAAGTGCGTCAACTCATCTTCTTTGCAACGATAGCATTCTTGCCATGAAAGTCATCGATACAACAGAGAGTTCTCTGATTACTGTACTCTGACTTGGTAGATGACCAGTACAAGTCGTTCCGGAAAGAAATGTACAAGAAATCCACATCTTCGGCTATTTACAAGATTGTGTTCATTAATATGAGCGAGGGACAACCAATGTATGCATATGTCAGCCTTGATACTGTTAAACAATTCCATTTTGTCGGACTGAACATCGCGTTTCAATGTTCTTATCAACTTTGAATCTGCAGCCAATCTACATTTTGTCAGCATGCCAAAGTTGTATACAGGCAGGACGCCCTGTTTATATTTCTAGTCGTAGAACCGCCGACATAGCTCTATTGTATACATCCTCTTCGATCAAATTATTTGTAGAGCAACCACAGTTAATGAATGGTACTGAGCAAGTAAACAAACCTATATATGTATAGTGTCTTGTCGAATTCTTAGACCTCCTGCCATGCGTTCGTTTTATATTGCGATACATCTTTAAATAATGTCCTCGAACACGCGAGACGCAGCAGTAGGTGTGAAACATGGCAACATAACTCAGGGTAAATCACTATGTTTGGTGAATAGATGCGTTCAAGTCTTCGTGTATTCTGTTTTCAAGTACATCGCTCATACGGACAAAAGTGATATTTTACCATACTGCAGTTGAAAGGTAGTGGTGATAAAACGTCTTGATATGCAATAAAAGCGTTTATATCACGGTAAACCTATTGACGTATATAAATTGATGATTTCAAGGACAGCCCTCCAGAATGCAACTGTAAATGACGTAACTTTTGTGAGTGTGTGTGTGTGAGTCCGCGCGTTCACGCGTGCGTGTGTGCGCGCTAGTATTTGCGTATGTGTGTGCGTACGTGTGTACGTATGTGCGTGCGTTTTTGCGTCAACGCGTATGCGTTGCGTATGTGTATATGTGTGAGAGTGTGTATCTTCGCGTGCGTGTTTGCTAGCTATGTAGTTCTGCATTTACCGATGTTGGTACAAGGACTTGTTAACATATGTATTATGTCTTGACGCATTTACACAGTGTGGTCTTTCCCGGGGTTTTTTCTACGGGAATTCCTGTCACTTATTCTAAGCTCTCTACCAGGGGCGCGGTGACGTCCGCAATTGACATCGAAATTTACTGCGTCGTAACTAAACGGACAACTACCGACATTACCTTAAATAACAGCAATTTATTTACCACATGACTACTACTGTTCTGAAGTGTTCCTCTTAAATATAACATTCATGTCATTGTGTGCATGCGTGCGCATGGACGTGCAAGTGTGCGCGTGTATATACGCTTTATGTATAAAGTATTCATTAAGTAATTAAGTAATGAATAAGAAGTGTATATATTTATATATACGTGTGTAAACGTAATTATATATATAATTACTTTTACATATATTGCCTCTGAAATTTAACTTACAAGTTTCCACAAGACGTAAGCCGATAACAAACACTATATTATTGAGTGACGTGAAAATGCATCCGTACATAATCCTAGGTAGCTGATCTTATCCCAAAGCCAATAAGGGTGTTTGACCAAAGCATGCACTGTGCATATGGGTGAACGTCAATAAAAAATTACATGACACTGCCGTCTATTCCTTGTGTAAGGGATGGTTTCATCAATTCACTAAACCCATACAAGTCATGCCTTTATTCCTAGTTCGACCCCTACACCAATATGTAACAAGATTTAACAACATTGCCACCCAGAGAATTAATTGTAGGTGGCAGGTGGACAAGGAAGCCTTTGGCTTATCGAGAGTCCAACCCTTCTGAGGTATGTGTCGATTTTATTTTTAAACATATTCACGCTACTAGCACCCACACAATCAACAGATAATCTGTTCCATTCATTTACAGTCCTTTGTGAAAATGAAAACTTTCTTATATCTAATCTACACTGCTCCTTTACTAATGTAACTTAATGTCCTCTATTCCTTTTTTCTTTCTTAACTGAGAACAACATATTTATATCAATATTTTCACAATCATTTATTATTTTAAACACTTAATCTGATCTCCTCTCAATCTCCTGGTCTCTAGTGTTTTTAAAACACATTCTTTTAGGCGAATTTTTTACTAAGATCCCTCAGTTTTGATATCATTTTACTCGCTCTCCTCTGTACTCTTTCTAGCATATATATGTCCTTCTTGCGATATGGCCTCTACGCTTGTATACAATATTCTAAATGAGGCCTCACTATTGTTTTGTACAGCGGTATTATTAGTTCTTTTTCCTTATACGCTATATTTCACCTAATTAATCCAAGGATTTGATTTCCCTTTGAAGCTGCAATCCCGCACTGCTCTGAAACCTTCATATCAGCACTAATGGTTAACCCTAAGTCCTTTTCTTTTACAGTAGAACTTAGTACAGTACCCCCATGGTATATTCTACCTCTTCGTTCCCATGTCCTGTGTGGAGGCATTTACATTTCCCAAAATTGAACAGCTTTTGAAACTTTTCAGACCATTTGATCAACCTGTCAAGATCATCTTGTAAATGCTGTCTATCTCCATCACTTTTAATCCTTCTAAACACTTTTGTATCATCCGCAAATTTCAACACCTTGCATGTTATTTCATCATCCACATCGTTAATATATATCAAGAATAATATAGGTCCTAATACTGATCCCTGTGGTACCCCACTCAATACCGATTTCCAGTTGGAAGCCTCCCCATCAACTACTACACGTTGTCTTCTGTCAATCAGCCATTGTTCTATCCAGTTTATTATACCATTTCCTATGCCATGGGTCTTTAGTTTAAGCAGTAATCTTTGATGCGGTACTTAATAAATCACGTCGTTGTGCATCTAACTTGGAGTACATCTAGTGCTACAATCAAGCCAGCATATATGAGTGCAGGTATGTTACCGTTTTCATCCTAGATGATGTGAATCTCGGGCGACAACCTTTCAGAAATTAATCTACGACACAGAACGCCTTTTTGTCTGCAAATTCCTCGTGTTTTCCGGTTGTTAGCGTTCGTATCCACAGCTTAGACGGACGTAGCATATAACTTTCAGAGGAGCCAAGTACTGCGAACAAAGCTGTAGATCTACCGCTTTTCCTTATGTGATAGCGGCAGATGAGCATCTGGCGCCACGAGCCTCACATTGCAATCGTTGGGGGGTGTCATTCTTAAAAAACAATCGCACCGTGGCCGGATAATATCCCATTTTAATGTATATTTGTATTTACTTATTATTTTGTATTTTCGACGTGAAATGTGGGTTAGTTAACGTCGTTGCATGTGGAATTAGTAATTATTGAGACAATCTTGACTTTCACCCATTTTTTGAACACTTTAACTTCGTAAAAATAGTTATTGGTTTGGTAGCAGATTTCGGCAATAAAGCGTAAGGGCGTGAGATTTTCAAAATACTGTCGACAAAAACTGAATTCTAACGCCAAAGCAATATATTTGGTTCCTCTGAACGAGACATCTTCTTTTGATGGGTTTATCAAGTTATGTTTAACAAGAAAATCCATCATGTGATCTTTAATTAGTCTTTCTAATAATTTGCAAATCACTGATGTTAAACTCACTGGTCTATATTTTCCTGACTTGTTTCTCGAATCTTTTTTAAATAACGGTATAATGTTTGCCTCTTTTCATTCTAAAGGAAACACTCCCTGTTCTAATGACAAATTGAAAACTGTTGCAAGCGGTACGCTAATTTGTTCCCATCCACTCCAGGTGATTTATTATCCTCCATAGCCCTTATTTTCTTAGCTACCATTTCCGGGGTTACAATTAACTGTCCTAAATAGTCTGAATCTGCCCCCTTGAACTTAGCCTCTAGTACTGGCAGTGAACTAATATCTTCCCTGGTAAACACTGAACTAAAATACTCATTCAGGTCTTCTGCCATTAAGAATCCCTCTGATATTATATTCCCAGCACTATCTTCTAGAGGACCGACCTTATCCGGAACTTTCTGTTTGCTTCGAACATACGCATAACAACTCTTACTGTCATGTTTTATATTACTACCTAATTGTTGTTCATAGCTTCTCTTTGAATTTCTAATTTCAGCAGTAGCTTGGTTAAGTGCTTCTTTATAAAGGTTGTAGTCTTCATCATTTCCAGTACATCTATATGACTTCCACATCATTTGTTTATACTTTATTTTCTAATGGATTCTTTCGATAAGTGTTTCTTTTTGGAACGTTTCCCTTGTTTTGTGAAGGGTACAAATTTATCAACTGTGCACTTAATTTCACTCTTTAATATATTCCAGCATTCTGTTGCTGTCTTATTTTTCAGTGTGTTATTCCAGTCTATCTTTGCTAAATATTTCCTCTTGTCCTTATACCTTCCTTTGTGGATATTTATCCTATACTGCTTTTTATTATTCCTTTCTAATTTTACTTTGATGGTAAAATGTATCTGGTTGTGATCACTACTCCCCAGTGGCTCACATATATTGACATTGTCAACTAATTAATTATGTGAGGACAAAACTATGTCTAACACGTTGTCACCCCTGGTTGGTTCTAGCACATGTTGAGAAAGGAAAGTATCTTGAACTAAAACCAAAAACTTGTGGTCCTCACTCCCCATACACTGTAGAGATTTCCATTGTATATGCCCGTGGTTAAAATCCCCCATAATAATACAGTCCCGTTTGCTTACTTCCCATATAGCGTTTTGTATCTTTTTAAATCTCTTCTATGCTTATGTTTGGACTTCGATAAACTAACCCAACTGTTAAGGTTGAGTTTCCTGTAACGATTGTAATGATAGATCACACGCATCTCGTACCACCATTACCCTTATGGGCCTCGCGCACTTACGGGTCGCACATGTTTGGTTGGCGGATGCGGCGTGCACAGCCATGTTCTGAGTGTACGGTTATACACAATAAAAGTATTACATCTGATACCATTATCTATATCATTTCATGGTGTCAGAAAATAAGGAACACACGTCCAGAGACACACAGCAACGTGTCGTGTCGCCGTAGAAGAACATTATGGACCAAAATAGCTCGTTGTATCCGACGCTGAACTGGGACCCGCCGGCGCTGTCAGAAACATGGACAAAATTCGAAAAACACGCACGGCTATTGGTTGCTGGGCCGTTACACGACAAAACAGAGGTGCAACAAGTGAGTTATCTGTTGTTGTGGGTGGGAGAGAAGGGCCGCGACATCCACTCCACATTCCAATTCGATAACGTCACATCAGAAACTGACCCGAACGACGGACAAAGACAAAATTTTTACACAGTGTGTGCCAAATTTTGCGCGTACGTAACACCGAAGAGTAACGTCATATTCAGCCGATATAAATTCTACAACCGCGTGCAAGGGGTTGGCGAACCTGTTGAGAGTTTCATCATGGATGTAAAACTACTCGCACGTCATTGCGGTTTCCCAGCCAACATCATTGACGAAATGATCTGGGACAGGCTTGTATATGGCACGGACGCGCGGAAGGTACGTGAAAAGTTTATAAACGTCGGCGGAGAACTGAGTTTAATAAACGCCATCGACATCGCGCGCGCGCATGAAAATGCGCAACAACAACTAAACAACATGATCAGTGAACCAACAGATGTCCAGATGGTCAAATCAAAACAAACACGCCGTGGTAAAGCTAACAGAAACGCCACGAGCTTCACTCGACCTACACAAAGCAGTCAGACGAAGAAGACGTGCGGATACTGCGGATACAGTCAGCACACGAATATGGACGACTGCCCTGCTCGAGGCCGCACCTGCAACAAATGCAAACGGCGAAACCACTTCGCCGCCGTGTGCCTCCAGAAGAACGTCAACAGCGTTGATCAGCCTGACATTGAAGACGGCGACAGCGACGTAAATGATGAGTTCTGTGTTAATAATGTTGACTCTCACCCATACAATAAAGATCAGGCATATGTCACAGTCACGTGCAACAACACAAAACTAAAGCTCAAAATAGACACGGGGGCACAGGTAAACATTCTACCTAAGTCCGTGTATGACAAGCTCCGAGCCAAACATAAGTGCAACAAGCTACAAAGCAGCAAAGTAACACTTCAAGGCTACGGTGGCCCTCAAGAACTTGGGTACATGTGAGCTTCGTTGTTCGCACAAAAACAAAAGCTATGCACTGCAGTTCCAGGTGGTCGACGCGCGAGCTCCTCCCATCTTGGGGCTGGCATCTTGCATCGAGATGCGAATCATACAGCTTGTACTGTCTGTCGATGACGGTAAGTCTGGCAATGACGTTGATGCCGACCTTCGACGCAACTGTGATGAACTATCCGGTAACGATGATGATGATAACGTCGAGTATAAACCCGATCGCGATGAAGATGTTGTGCGACTGCTCGCCGAATATAGTGACTTGTTCGAGGGCATCGGTGAATTTCCTGGGGAACACTCGCTCACGTTACACCCTGATGCAAATCCTGTCGTACATCCGCCACGCAGCATACCAGGGGCACTTCGCGACAAGGTCAAAGAAGAACTATCACGTATGGAAGCCAACAACATCATCGTGAAAGTAACGGAGCCCACGGACTGGGTAAATTCCATGGTTGTCGTGCAAAAGCGTAATGGTGACATACGTGTGTGCCTGGACCCTCGAGACCTGAACAATGCGATAAAACGACCGTACTACCTAGTACCGACGCTAGAGGGCATCACCAGCACGCTGATGGGCGCAAAATACTTCTCGCTGCTCGACGCACGAAGTGGTTACTGGCAGATTCAACATCTCGATTGACAACATTCAACACACCATATGGACGATACCGATACCTACGCATGCCATACGGAATCAACGCAGCTCAAGGCATCTTTCAGCGCCGTGTCGATGAGACATACGAAGGTTTGCCACATGTTACTCGCATCAGCGACGACGTACTTGTCGCAGGCACGTCAAAAGAAGAACACCTTGTTACATTACGCGCAGCGCTTCAACGAGCTCGCCAAAGTGGTCAACGTTTCAACATGGACAAATGTCGCTTTTATTTGCCAGAGGTTGCATACTATGGTCACATCATATCACCGAGGGCATCAAATCAGACCCCAAAAAGATAGAAGCTATTGTCAAAATGGCAAGCCCTGCTAACAAAGCCGAGCTACAGACCAGCCAACTATCTTGCTAAGTTTGCGCCCAAACTGAGTGAAATCACTGCCCCGATGCGCGATCTATTGAAGAAAGAATCCGAATTCGTGTGGGATGCGCAACAAGAATCTGCATTCGCAAAGATGAAGGAGATCATCACAAAAGCACCCGTGTTAGCTTTCTACGATCCAAAGAAGGAGCTGACGCTACAAGTCGACGCATCATCAAAAGCGACGAGTGCCACACTCATGCAAGAAGGACGCCCAATCGAGTACATGTCACGAGCTTTGGACCAGTCCAAACAAAATTGGGCAACGATCGAACGAGATATGCTAGCCATTGTACACGGGTGCAACAGATTCCGCCAATAAATGTACAGACGCAAAACAACCGTGGAATCTGACCACAAACTACTTGAATCCATCATGCGCAAGCCACTATCGGCAGCCCCGAAACGCCTGCAAAGCATGATTGTCGAATTACAGCGATACATGTATGATATTCACATCGTCCAAAAACCTGGTAAGGAAATACCAGTAACCGAGTGTTTGAGCCGTAACCTCACTGCAAACGCTGTGCCGATCTACGATGAATTCTCAGAAGAACCAGACCTAGCCGTCCACCATCTGATGGTAACTCTTCCGATCAGCGACAACAAATTGGCAGAGATCCGGACCAGCACCGCGAACGACCCCCGCATGCAGACGTTAAAGCACGTGATTAAATCGGGGTGGCCCAGCCAGCGTAAGGAGTGCCCCACTGCCATCAGCGATCACTGGAATCACGGACATGAGCTGATGCACGCAGACGGCCTAATATTCAAGAAGGACATAATCATAGTCCCCAACGCATTGCGCCCAGAAATGCTAACACGAATACACGACGGACACTTCGGGGTCGAGAAGTGTTGATCACGGGCACGTATGGCACTGTTCTGGCCCGGTATGAACGCCGACATCGAGAAAACTGTCGCCAACTGCAGCATGTGCCAAATGCACAGGAATGCCAACCAGAAAGAGACTCTGATAAACCATCCGATACCCTCGTTGCCATGGCAGGTTGTAGCGACAGATCTGTTTAATCTCGACGGTCGTGACTACGTTGTTGTATTGGACTACTACAGTAACTTCCCTGAGGTGGAGTATCTACGAGACACGAAATCTGCCACCGTCATAAACAAAATCAAAGGAATCTGAGCGCGCCATGGTCAGTGCCAAAAACTTGTTAGCGACAACGGCCCTCAATTTTCTAGTGCCGAGTTTCGGAGATTCGCAAAACAATGGGATTTCGAGCACACAACCTCCAGCCCTACATACCCGACATCGAATGGTCTTCCCGAAAGAACGGTTCAAACCATCAAAAAACTGTTCAAGAAGGCCAAACACGGGAAGACAGACCCTTACTTGGGCCTACTCGAATTGTGAAACACCCCCGTGCATGGATTCGCATCACCTGCGCAGCTTGCGATGTCTCGTCGTTTGCGGTCGTCGATACCGTGCGCACCGAGGCATCTACAACCTGCAGTGGTTGAGCGTAGCGTCATCGAGGACATGCTCGAACGCAAACAGTCAACTCAGAAAGAACACTACGACAAGTCTGCCAAAGACCTCGAGCCACTCCACGTCAACGAACGCATACGCATACGCATCACCGACCCAAGGCCACACTGGGAATCTGCCGTCGTCATTCAAACGCTACAACCGAAGACACCACGCTCATACATTGTCCGATCTGAACGAGGGGTATACCGACGAAATCGGAAACACCTCTTGAAGACGCGCGAACGACCTGTCGCCGACCCCCTCCCTGATGTCGACGAGCAGCTCGGATGTCTCGACGAAAACCACACTCCCGCCAGTGAGGCGTGCGCACTCCGCACAGTCAACACGTCGGAGCCAGCTGCAACGCCGACATCCACCGTGCAACCCGCGTCGCCTACGCAAGATACGGTCTCATCGCACCCCTACAGAACCAGGGCGGGAAGAGTGCACAAACCCAGGCGCATCTTTGACATGTAGTGACACTACTTTTTCTTCTTATATAACAAGGGGGATGTAATGATAGATCACACGCATCTCGTACCACCATTACCCTTAAGGGCCTCGCGCACTTAAGGGTCGCACATGTTTGGTTGACGGATGCGGCGTGCACGGCCATGTTCTGAGTGTACGGTTATACACAATAAAAGTATTACATCTTATGCCATTATCTATATCATTTCATCTATGTTACACCAAACAGCTTCTTCGCAATCTGCTTCTCTTTCTAATTTTATTTCATAAGCCTGGATATATTCTTTAATATATAAAATAAATCCACCTCCCTTTCTTCCTATTCTATTTTTCCTAAACATTACATATCCTGTCAGTCCCAATTCGGCATCTGATATATCGGTGGTGGTCCAGGATTCGGTTATACCTATTATGTGAGGGTCATATATGCCTCCAGTTTCAGGCTTCTCTGTGAGTCCCCCCTGCGAATCTAGTTTAAATAGATGCAACCTGTCCCACTGTCAACATATCGCAGCAGGTACTCTGAGAAAAATGCTGCCCCCTTTCCACTAACAAAGTATCCCCATAAATTTGTGAATCCCAACCACTCTTCTTCACACATCTGGTCAACTAGTGCGTTGATCGCCATCATCTTGCAGTTTCTATACGTTGCCTCCCTTCCTACCATTACTGACAAAATTCCTGACAGAATAATCTGTTCAACTCTTGTCTTCTTTAGCTTCCTCACTAACTCTCTACACTTCTGTTCCCTCCCTGTCTGCATTATTTGTTCGTACTAGTATAGACCCTCCCTTGCCATGCCCCAATACCTTCTCTACCCTTTCAGTCACATGTTCTATCCTAGCCCCCTGTAGACAAACAACGACGTCCTTCCCCTCGCTTAGTGTCTTGTCCGTCTTTCTCATCTTTCCTCCTGTCATAGTCCCTTTTATCGACTTCTCTTCTATCACATTTGCTCTCACTTCCTTTCGTCCCTTCATCTTTCCTCCCATCTCATTTTCTTCTCTCCTCTCCCGTCCTAGCTTCCATCCCTTCTTCTCTACGGTCACTATCTCCCCTGTCACCTTCACGCTTGTCACGGTTTCTGTCGTCGATTTTCCAATTTCTTCCCTTCCAATCACCTTTCCTCCTCTCATTCTCCTTTCCTCAGTCTTCTTGCCACTGCTATTCTCCTTCAGTCTTGCAGTATTCCCACCTCTCTCCCTATCGTCTCTCTCCATTCCACCCGTCTCCTTACTAATTCCCATCTCCATCCCATTCACAATATCTGTCAACCTAACTATCTCCTTTTGTAGACACTCTACCTTCCAACACCCAAAGCACTGATAGCACACTAAGTGTCGCTTTGCCTTGACTTGCCGCTTGCAAGGCGCCATATCACTATCAGAATTTATTTAATAACTTAACTAATTTAGTCTTTATAAAGACTGTTTCCTGTGCACTACAGCACACTTGATGTTACAGATTTGTATTACATAGCTGACTATCTATCCTATCACAAACGCTAACATTACCCGTAGTGACCTAGTTTAAATACCATAAATTACTTTACGTTAGGCTGGTGTATTTATTTAGGTTTCGCTGCGCCCTAGCGAATACGTAGGACACTATCACATAAACAATCTGGAGTTCGCCAGACTATCGCCCTTGCTTAATTTATATATATGCATACATGTGTACATGCGTATATACACACATACACGCATACGCGCATACGCGCATACGCGCATACGCGCATACACGCATACACGCATACACGCATAGACGCATAGACGCATAGACGCATAGACGCATAGACGCATAGACGCATAGACGCATAGACGCATAGACGCATAGACGCATAGACGCATAGATAGACGCATAGACGCATAGACGCATAGACGCATACACGCATACACGCATACACGCATACACGCATACACGCATACACGCATACACGCATACACGCATACACGCATACACGCATACACGCATACACGCATACATATATACACGCATACACGCATACACGCATACACGCATACACGCATACACGCATACACGCATACACGCATACACGCATACACGCATACACGCATACACGCATACACGCATACACGCATACACGCATACACGCATACACGCATACACACACATACATACAGACACGTTTTGTTATTAATGACGTTGATTACAAGTTTATTGAACAGCCGATTGTTAATAATACACCGCAATATTTTACACCAGCATCTACAAGCGAAGTTCGCACTATCATACAAATCGTGTGGTCTTGACCCTTTTCATTTCTACTGAAGAGTTGCATTGATCAACTGGTTTATCCTATTACAAATATTATAAATATGTCAGAATGGTGTTGTTCCCCATGAATTCAAGCAAGCTCTTGTCAATCTTCGTATTAAAAAACAAAGTATGTGCAAAAATGACCTTACAAATTACCGTCCTATCTCAAATCGTAATTTTCTGTTGAAAGTATTGGAGAATGTTGTTGCAAATCGACTCTACGAACACATTTATTCACAGCATTTATCAAATGATCTACTATCTGCACATAAAACATTTCATTCAACTGAGACGGCTCTTTTTAAAATACACAATGACATTGTATGCAATATGGATAATAGCAAATTGACTGCTCTCACCTTACCAGATCTATCAGCTGCTTTTGATACAATAGATTACGACATTCTATATCGCCTTAATATACATTTTGGTATATCTGGCACGGCTCTTCAATGGTTTAGTTCATATTTATCAGACCGATACCAAAGCATTAACACATCTGGCTCACTGTCTTGTCCAGAACATCTTCCATTTGGTGTCCCTCAAGGTTTTGTCCTTGGCCCTGTTCTGTTTAGCTTATACACTACATCCCTTAGTCGAGTCATAATTAATCATAATATAAATCATCATTTGTATGCTGACGACACGCAGGTGTATATATCACTTTCACCAACTGATACACAAATATTTCTATCGAATTTAAATGACTGTCTCACTGACATCTTGCTGTGGATGGATGCAAGTGAATTGAAACTAAATCTAAATAAAACTGATCTAATTATGATTGGCACAAAACAACAACGAAACAAGGTTGTCAACTACTTTCCAGTTAAATTGCTTGGTAATGATACATCACCATCAGATACGGTTCGTAATCTAGGTGTTATCTTTGACAGTGATTTTAGCTTTAAGCAGAACATTTCTCAAGTGTGTAAATCCTGTTTTTACCATATACGTGATTTCCGCCGAATTTGGCGTTATTTGTCTTTATCTACTGCTAAAACAATATCACTATTTCTAATTAGCAGTTGCCTTGACTACTGCAACTCACTCCTAAACGATATTGCTAAAAAGGACTTAGCTAAACGCCATAAAATAAAATAATTGTTTAACACGTTTAGTACTAAAAACAACTCGTTTCTCATCATCTCTGCCCCTACTTAGACAGTTGCATTGGCTTCCAATTACATAACGAATACAATTCAAATTAGCCAATATCACATATCGTACCCTTTCTACACAACACCCATCCTATTTGTTTAGTCTCCTTCGTTTTTCCGATATTCCCATGAATCTCAGATCATCTGTTTCACAACGACTTTTTGTTCCGAAAACCAAGCTTAATATCGGCAAACGTGCTTTTTCTGTAGCTGCACCAAAAATCTGGAATCAACTCCCTATCGCTTTAAAATCATCTTAGACTATAAATGCCTTCCATAATAATACTTATTTAAAATTGCATTCCCACCCTAACTTTCGGCGGTCCCTTGCTCTAATGACGACTCTTGCATGTCACTGTTAACGATTTTGCCCAATGATTCTTGTATGTTGCGATTCTTGTAGATTTAGGCACTATAGAAGTTTACCATTATTATTATTATTAATAATATTATTAGCAGTGTAATTACACCGACATTTTTCATCTCGTTTTCTCATTGACTCGCTTCATAATCACTGCAGTTCGTACACAACGGTTTGGACAGAATGCGGCTGTAGATCAAGGCACTGACATACCCAACTACACCACAGAACTTATTCAGCATGCAGCTGATAACGTCGGCCACAACATCAGGACTCTAGATAGGAATGACGCATTCCATGGCATGGGCATCATAGCGATGGTCACACTAGGAATAAAAGCGAGTCGCCCGATCCCCAGAGCACAAGTGAGTACGAAGGAGATATCGACAACTGGGCACATATACATCCAATACCACCGAGTAGACAACCGGGCTTTGGCAGAGCTGACGTACCAGACCGTAACTATGCAGGATCTACGGCAAATTTAGATACATTTAGATACGCTGTGGCAAACGTCGCTCCTGTTCGAACAATCAAGGCCCTCGTGGTCTGGACTAATGCAAGATATCCAACACGGTGTCCATCCACCTAAGTCATCTGTCGTGTGTTTAGCTATGATCGCCATGAGCTCAAGCGACACCACCTGCATCTGTTCCACCCTCAACTACGTCGCCCAACATGCCCGACGTCATAGTATGCCAACTATCGTAACCTTTGACCAGCCATTTTGGTGGAGAGCATTATCAATCATACTTTCCTAACCTGAAGGATGCCCACTGCGACGCATAGTGCTTAGATTGGGTGCTTTCCACATGGAGATGAGCTTTCTTGGAAGCATATATCACCTGATAGCTGGATCGGGTTTGGAAGAGTTGCTAGAGTTGATCTAGGAGTGATCTTTTATAGTAACGTCAATTTCCGACAACACATTTCTCGCTCTGTGCCACTTATGAAGTCTTTACATTTGGCTTCCTGTACGATATCGTATACTATTTAAGATCTGTGCCATTACATACTGTCTAGTAAGCAACCATCTTATTTGCATTCATTGCTTACTCCTGTAAGAAAACCTATCCAGCTTCGATCATCTAGTTCTGACCTACTTTTTGTTCCTAGAGTCAACACTAATATTGGAACTAAGGCTTTTTCTGTTGCTGCACCAACTCTTTTGAATATGCTCCCTCTTAATGATAGATCAGTTGAAAATATTAAACCATTCCGTCGTCATTTAAAAACTTATCTTTACAACTTTGCTTATCCACCGTAGCCCCCTAGCGTCTTGACCCATCTGTTGACAACTGGAATACTGCTTATGGATTTTGAGATTAACCAATCATTTTGTTTTGATGCGCCTCTGAGCTTCGTTTCCGATGATTTAGGCGCGATAGAAGTTATCTTATTATTAGTATTATTATCTATGCATAAAAGCAATGGAGCACATCCTGACAGGAAAGGCAACTTCAAGAGCAGTACGTGCACACCTCATGTTAGATGCAGTTCTGAATGCGCTCCTACTCTCCACCTCCTTAGAGTTCCTCCTTCCCTAGCCACACGATGCACTACAACAGCAAGAGGTTGATCCAACAGGTGAAATTGCATCAGCAGCCGACGGTTGAGGAAGTCTCCAAAGCTGAAGTCTTTGACAGAATAAAAGGACTGCTTCGTTAACACATTGTGTCATTGTCGAATGACCGCACAGCACAGCTGTGGTTACAGTACATCGATATAGTCCAGATTATTCGGACATTCATAAAGGCAGAACGCACGGGAAACTGGTATCTACATATTGAAGCTGTGTCGGATATGCTACCTTATCTGGCTGCCTCAGGGCATTCTTTGTATGCTAAGTCAGCTAGGATTTACGTGCAATCCATGCTCAGCTTACAGAAGGAACATCCTGATGTACACAACAACTTTGTCTCAGGATTTCATGTTGTTACACGAAGTAACTGCACCTAGACGGCTTGTCAACGGACCTCATGATTGAACAAGTACTCACGCGCAGCATGAAGACAAGCGGGGGACTGACGAGGGGAAGAGGGATGACCGAGCAGCAACGACTGACCTGGCTGCTCTCCATGCCAGCCTGCAGCGAATAACAGCTCAATCCAAGAACTGACTGTTAAACACAACATAAGTGAGCAACACAAGGACATGACCAAATCAAGACAGCATCCCGACATGAAAGACACACACACCCTACTGCTGGCTTTAGAGGACAGAAGCCCATTTGGAAAGAGCTCAACCCTGCGGAACGTCATGACCGGTGTGCATGCCAGCTCTACTGTTGATGTGGATTGCGCGAAAGCCATTGGCCAAACGATTATGGCGTCCAGGACAGGCAAATCTGTTATGCAGTACACATTCAAGCGCTGTGTCCAAGCTGTCACTCTTCAGACAAAATCAACCGTGCGAGTTGGCAGTGACCTGGTTCAAGTGGACCCAGAGCTCCTCTTTCAGCATCTAATTGTCGCAGCAAGATTGATTGATGACATAGAGACAATGTTCCACTTTGAGCTGCGTAGCCACCCACCGGCTTTGCTTGACGATTCCCTCATGCTGCGCGAACACCAGAAAGCTGTACTTGCTGAAGCCATCTGGTGTACTTAGCACCCGACATTGCAGGTCCCATCGGTGGGGTTCAGTATGAATTCGATGGTGGGGCTTTGCTCCATCGCGTCCCTTGGCCACGTCGATTCCCCACATATCGAGAGATATGCATGCGGTACTTTGATTACGTCACACGGACGGAAGTTTGATCAAGCCATCGTTGTCTTTGATGGGTATCACAATCCATCCAGCAAGCACATGGCGCATCAGAGACGAGCTTGGGGAAAAGCCGGAGCAGACGTAACGTTCACCGATGAAATTAGGATGACCGCAAAGAAGGATGTATTCCTTGCAAATGTAAACAACAAGTAGAATGTCATCAACATGTTGAGCGGATATCTGCAACATAGTGGATGTCAGACGAAACATGCCCACGGTGATGCCGATCTACTGATTGTGCAGACAGCAGTACAATCTACAACGACGAAGAACACTGTACTAGTAGGGGATGACACAGATCTGGTCGTCCTCCTCTGCTTCCATGCTCATCCAAATACCCATGACTTTTTCATGCACAGTGAGGCAAAAACTACAATGAAGAATCGTAAGTGGAATATCAAGGCCGTAAAACACTAACTAGTCAAGGATGTATGTGAAAAAATCCTTTTTATCCATGCTGTATTAGGATGTGACACCACGTCCCGATTATTCGGCCTTAGAAAATGAGCACCACTGAAGAAACGTGGCTCCTGCCAGCATTTTCAGAGACAAGCCGAACTGTTTCGAAATCATGATATGTCAACAGACCAGGTTGTAATGTCAGGGGAGACAACGCTTGTGTGTCTCTACAATGGCAAACCAGAAGACAGTCTGGATTCTCTGAGGTATAGAAGGTTCTGTGAGAAGGCAGCAATAAAGAGTTCGCACATTCAGCCAAATACCTTATCTCCGACATCAGCAACAGTGCGCAATCACATCATGCGCAATCACAGCGTGCGGGTGTACCAGCAAGTGCAGGAGTGGATGGGTGTAAGTTACTTGAGACCAGAAGATTGTAGGTGGAAGATGTGCGACGGTGATCTTGTTCCCGTCATAACAGACCTGCCTCCAGCACTGGATGTCATGTTGCAATCAGATGTAATTGCTCCACAGATTGCAGTACTGCAATGTGCCCGTGCTAGAAAGAACAACTTCGTGTGTTCCCCTGCATATTGTGAATGCCGGGGCTCAGGTTGCTCCAACTCAGTCTTGGGTGACGCCAGTGATGTCTGATGATGAGGAAGACGATGAGTAGTCGTGTGTTTGTTGATGGAGAAACAAAATCAAAACTAGTCTTTATTAACATAATGACCATTATGATTTATAACTTCATGATATACAAATGTTAGTTCTGTTTTCAACAAAGACATGTAGTCAAAACTGTTTTGAATGTTGCAGTAATTAGCGCAACATGTTGCCACATACTTATTGTATAAGTTAAAGGTTGGTCGCTAGGTGGCGTAAGGTGGTATTTGTTTATTTTGTCACTGCGTGATTCCAAACCATTTTTGCAATGTAAAGTGTAATTTTGTTTGTGACACTAGTGTAGAATTAGAATATTGGCGACGAGGATGGGATCCGATTAGGACGACAATTAGCCACTGGGACTCCGCAAACCGGCGATACGGTAACCGTGTCATAGCGTCACAAAAATTGTGATATTAATGAATTTAAAAACCGCTGAACTTTGAGTCCGCGGCAGTGTCACGTGCATTGTCTGTCTGCCAGGCCATGATGTCGTAGTCAAACAAGATGGCATCAACATTAATCGGGTCATTGGAGGTATACTACGGCAACGTTGAAAGTTGGGAGTCGTACACTGAACGTTTCGAACAATTTGTGGCTGCCAATGACATAAAGGATGCGAAGAAAGTGTCCGTGTTTTTGAGTGTGATTGGAAGCCGAACATACGGGTTTCTAAGAACGTTAGTTTCTCCTACAAAGCCGAGTGAGCTGCCGTATTCAGAGTTATGTGATGCACTATGCAAACATCTGCATCCACGACCCTTGACCATAGCCGAACGTTTCAGATTTTATAAACGAAATCAGAAGGAGGGTTAATCCATTTCGCAGTTTATCGCTGAGATTAAGAAACTCGCTGAGTTTTGTGAGTTTGGCGAAGTGCTGGACGACGCGTTACGAGATCGGCTCGTATGCGGACTGACGAACGAACATATGGCAATCCAGAAACGACTTTTGTCTGAAGCCAATCTAACGTTTAGTCGAGCGCTGGAAGTTGCTGTAGGAATGGAACGTGCGGCTAAAGACTCGTGCGAGCTGACAAGGGGGCGTGGCAGTGAAAGCCTTCCAGTACATACGATTTCGAAGCGGCATCAAAATCGTGGTTCACAAAGACAAGTCAGACAGCAACAACAGAGTAAAAACGCGGCAAAGCACGGTGTTTCCGCTGCAACCGAAACAACCATGGTCCTGATGATTGCTATTTTAAAGATGCAACATGCAACGGTTGCGGGAAGAAGGGCCACATCAGGTCAGCTTGTTTGTCCACAAAACAGAACCAGAAGCGAAACAACAAGGTTCACACAGTAAAACAAGCTACGCGCCATATAGACAGCGACGTTGATAACTCCGAAGATGGTGTACAGAGACTTGAACTGTATTCCATGCACAGTGGCAGTGGCGCCATCTGGCTACAAGTTCAAACAGAAGGACATGACATGCAAATGGAACTAGACACGGGAGCCGCAGTGTCTGTAATGGGTCGCGAAGACTACGAGAAGTATCTGTCCCATGTTCCTCTGAAGAAATCTTCAATACAACTGGATACGTATACCAGCGAAAAGATATGCCCACTTGGCATTGCATATGTCGACTTGTGCTACAATAGCCAGAAGAAAACGTTGAGCCTCTACATCATCGACAAGGGGGGCCCACCGTTATTCGGTCGTGAATGGTTGAACGCCATAAAGCTCAACTGGCCTGAAATTAAGGCACTCTCAGCACATGCGTTTTCCACATCTACGAAGAAGTTGGAGAGTATCCTCCAGAAACACGTCGCAGTCTTCAGCCCTGGTGTAGGGAAAGTGAAAGGCCATCAAGCCAAACTGACGGTAGAAGTTGACAGCAAGCCCCGTTTCCAAAAGGCACGTCCAGTGCCGTACGCGATGAAGCCCAAGGTCTAACTAGAGATAGAACGCTTACAGTCGGAAGGAATCATCAGACCGGTGGAACGCAGCAACTGGGCTGCTCCAATTGTTCCAGTGATAAAAAGGAACGGGAATGTCCGTTTGTGTGGAGACTTCAATGTCACCATTAACCCGGTACTTGAAATGGACAAGAACGCGCTTCCGAAAATTGAAGATATTTTCGCAAACTTGTCTGCTGGCCAAATGTTCTCTAAGATAGATCTATCGGAAACATACCTCCAAATGGAAGTGTCCGAAGACAGCAGAGAATTGCTCACCATAAACACGCACAAGGGACTTTTCCAATATAATCGTCTAGTTTATGGTGTTGCGTCAGCTCCATCCATCTGGCAGAGAACCATGGACCAGGTTCTGCAGGAAATTCCCTACGTCCAATGTTATATGGACGACATCATCGTGACTGGACGCACGGACGCAGAACATCTGGCTACTCTCGAGAAGGTTCTTGCACGTCTCGAAAAGCATGACATGAAAGTGAACCGACAAAAGTGCGAATTCTTCAAGGACAGAGTTGAGTACTGTGGTCATGTGATTGACAAGAATGGTCTTCACAAATCAGAGAAGAAAGTGACTGCAGTGAAGGATGCCCCGCGCCCTGAAAATGTCTCGCAGCTTCGTTCCCTGTTGGGTATGGTAAACTATTACCATAACTTTGTACCTCGCTTGTCAACAGTCCTGCAACCTCTGCATTTGCTGTTACAAACTGACCAGAAATGGCATTGGGGACAATCACAGGAAGATGCCTTCCTAGAAGTGAAGCAACTGATAGCATCAGATCAAGTACTCACTCACTATGACATTGACCGCCCAGTACGTTTAGAAACTGACGCGTCACCATATGGACTGGGAGCGGTTATCTCGCACGTGATGGACGATGGTGACGAGCGCCCGATCGCGTTCGCCTCCAGAACTCTCACAAAAGCAGAGATGAACTACTCGCAAATTGAAAAGGAGGGTCTCGCAGTTATATGGGGACTGAAAAGATTCAACCAGTATCTGGAAGGTCGAACCTTCACCATCGTGACAGATCATCAACCACTGTTGACCATCTTTCATCCCAGCAAATCGGTATCATCGACAGCTGCTGCAAGACTGCAACGCTGGGCATTGTTCCTCGGTGGATACAGGTACACGATCCTGTATAGAAGCACAACGAAACACGCCAACGCCGACTGTCTTTCACGACTGCCAATACGTGATAACAGCGAGGGTCAACACTCCTACGATGCTGCAGACCTGGTTCACATCGACCAAGTCAGCGTGATGCCTGTCAGCAGTGAAGAGCTCAGAATGGAAACGAGCAGGAACCCAACCCTTAGTAAGGTTCTTCAACTCACCATGAATGGCGAATGGAGCACGCAGTACAAAAACAACGTGGACTTTGCTCCATATTACCAACGAAAAGACGAATTATCCGTCCAGCAGGGATGTCTGTTGTGGGGTACTCGGGTCATCGTACCTCCCAAACTTCGTTACAGGGTGCTACAAGAATTGAACGAAGGCCACTTGGGCATAGTAAAAATGAAGCGCCTGAGCAGAAGCTACGCATGGTGGCCAGGAATAGACCAGCAGATCGAGGACATCGCGAAATCCTGCCAAGGTTGCCAACAAACACAGCGGGCATCACAACTGGCCCCCTTGCATCCTGGGGAATTTCCATCCAGACGGTGGCAACGCGTGCACATTGACTTCGCTGGACCTTTCCTACGAAAAATGTTCCTCATAGTTGTTGACGCCCATTCAAAATGGCCAGAAGTCATTCCAATGAACACAACCACTGCAATTCAAACAATCGAAGTATTGAGATCTCTATTTGCGAGATGGAGTCTACCAGAACAACTCGTGAGTGATAACGGGCCTCAATTCGTCGCAGAGGAGTTCGCCAAATTCATGAAGCAGAACGGCATCCACCACATCACTTCAGCGCCGTATCACCCTACTACGAACGGACTTGCGGAAAGATTCGTACAGAGCTTCAAAAAGTCCCTGCGCGCATCAGTGTCTGGCTCAGATGCTAGGCTCAGCCTTCAACACAGACTCAACAACTTCCTGCTTGCATACCGTAACACACCGCACGTAACAACAGGACAAGCACCGGCAACACTGATGTTAGGCCACAACATCAGATCACGACTAGATCTGCTAAAGCCTGATCTAGACAGCACAATCCGGAAGAAACGGATGTCAGCGACGCGAACGGGGAAGATGAGACATTTCTTCGAAGGTCAGACAGTGATGACCAGAAACTACCACTCTGGGTCGAAGTGGGTTCCAGGAACTGTGTTACAACAAACAGGGCCAGTGAGTTTCATCATCAAGGTGGGACAAATGATGTGGCGGCGTCACCTGGATCAAATATGTGGTACAAATGTTACCCCTAATATGGTCGAGGATACGGAGGTACATGAGCCTTTCGTGTCGGGATTGACAACAGACACCGAGGCCGTGATATCGGCACAGGTCGTACCTGAACTGTCGACACCACCTGCGGAAGTAACAGTGCCGACAACACGACGAACTGAAGCCAATTCTACTACACCTTTTTTTCGTCCGTCCTCTTGCTGAGCGACGCTACCCAGTGCGTGAAAATCGACGTCCACCTACCAAACTGGACTTATAATTTGATGCAAATGAGTATCAACGTAATTTGTACCGAGAGACTGTTTAGTTATTTTGAACTCTACAGCCGTACAATACCGAATATTTCGTAGGAAGCTTAACATCGTATAATTAGCCATTGATCTTCTCACAGACATCATTGTTCCGGGACGGATTATTAGATGTGTATTACTGACTGAGTATTGTATGAACATTAAAAATAAGAGTTTTATGTGGAACACTATTTTGAGTTCATAATTAAGTCGGGAGGAATAATATGTATACGTCCCGCAACTACGAGTAGCGCGACTTCCGTTCATGGGCAATGATGTAAGATCTAAGAATAAACAGTCCTTGTGTTAAGCTTGAATAAAGCGTGTTGGAGATTTACTTCGTGAGAACGTAAACGAGTAAATACACAACAATTAATATATAAAATAAAAAGTAAGGGTCCTAGAACGGAACCCTGGGGTGTCCCTGATATTACCTCTTTCCAGCTAAACTCATCTCCATTTATTGAAACTTTTTGTTTTCTATTTGTGATGAACGATTCTATCCAGTTAATCAGTTCTTCTGAAATGTTGAAGCTTTTTAATTTACTAATTAATCTTTTATGTCGCACGGTGTCATAGGCTTTTTGGAAATCCATATATATAACATCAGTGTGGTTGCCCTTATCCATTTCTTTAGTCCATTCATCTATTGTTTTGATTAGTTGTAGAACTGTTGATCGGCCAGATATAAATCCATATTGTTTTTGACTAAATAGATTATTTACTTTCATGTAGTTTGTAATGTGATTTCTGATAATGTTTTCCATACATTTACAAACTATGCTTGTTAAACTTATTGGGCGGTAGTTACTAGCTATTTTCTTGTTTCCTTTTTTTTATAAATTGCTTATAGTTTAGCCACTTTCCAGTCATTGGGAATGCAGGAAGTTTTAATCGACGTTTCAAAAATTTGTTTTAAGGGTTAACAAATGCTTGCAGACAACTCATTTAGTAGCCTGGCGCCTATTCCATCTGGGCCAGGCGATTTGCATATATTAAGTTGTTTTAACGTCAGTAGTATTATATTTTCAGTTAATTTTAATTTACCCATCGCATGTTTATTGTTTACTTTAGGTATGGTTGGTATAGGCCCTGACTGTTCTGTGGTGAATACACTGGAGAAATAGTCAGCAAGTATATTTGCTTTTTCTTCATCTTCATTTATTGTTGGAGATTTTCGGTTGGTGGGGTCTATGTTCAGTTCCCCAATTCCTTGTTTGTAGTTTTTGATTCATAATATTTCCAAAAGACTTTGGGGTTTTTCTTGGTCAGGGATGCTAAGTTTCGTTCAAATTTCTTTCGGAGCTTTCTGGTTAGAGCTCGGATTTTATTTCTGCTTTTACAATACTCTAGATATTTTGTTCCATCCTTTGTTTCCATGTATCTTGTCCATAATCTATTTTTACGTCTAATTAGTTATCTTGTATTAGCATCCAGGGGGAAGTTTCCCTTTCTATTATTTGGAACTATTTTTTTAGGTACATATTTATCTCCTAGTGAGTTTCTCCTAGTACTGTTTTGAAGATTTCCCATTGATCGTTAACATTATTCTTACAGTCTTTACATTTTCTTCCCAGTTAATATTTGAGCATTCTATCGTCATTGCATCATAGTTTGCCACATTATGCAGCTTCCTTTTTTAGTATAATTACTTGTTATAAAGTTGCACACTATACTGAACTGAGTACTGTCAAGTACTTAAAGATTTACTTAATAAACATGCACACCTGAGATATAAATCTGTGTCCCAAAAGCCACATGCTCCATGGATGACTCAAGAAATTCTACAATCTAAAATGCGCCGGCGCTATCTTGAACGTGTATGGCGCAAATCACTCTCGCCTTTGGACAGATCACGATATTCTAAACAGTGTCACTACTGCAACATACAAATGGCCAAGGCTAAATCAAATTATTACACAAACATGGTCTCTGATCTCTGATAACCCACGTCAGCTATGGAAATGCATAAATCATATTTTACACAGTCAAATCTCTGTGTGACTCGTTTTCTAGTAATTTCAAAGATAACATAAGTCTTATACGTTCTGCTTTTCCATGTCAAACTTTATGTACTGTAAATGTGGACTCCCCACAAGTAAATTCTCCAGTTGTATTATTTGAGCCAGCCACAGTTGATGAAGTGAGGAAAATAATAATGTCCTCCCCAAAAAAGTCATGCGATCTCGATCCATTACAAACCATACTACTAAAAGCATGTCTTGACTCTTTACTTGGTACAATAACAAATATCATAAATTTATTATTGAGTTCGGGTAAATTCTCAGATGATTTTAAACATGCACATGCAAATCCTGTTCTCAAGAAGACTTCTCTGCCAAAAGATGATTTCAAATATTATAGGCAAATTTATAATCTTAGTTTTATTTCTAAGATACTTGAGAAAGTCGTAGCAAGCCGTCTAAGGTGTCACATCAGCTCAACTTGTTTATCCAGTGTGCTCCAATCAGCATACAAACAATTTCATTCTACAGAGACTGCTCTCCTAAAAGTACACAATTATAGTATATTAAACATTGATAAAGGCAAAGTAACTGCACTTACCTTGCTTGATCTGTCTGCCGCCTTTGATACCATTGAACACAACACTCTTGTCAAACGTTTACCAATGTGGTATGGCATATATGGCACAGCTCTGACCTGGTTTTCTTCATATCTAACCAATATACATCAATGTATAAAGATAGATAATTACTTTTCAACCTCACTCCCCACTTCATGTGGCATTCCCAAGGGTTCCGTTATTGGGCCTTTGCTTTTCACTCTCTACACTACGCCACTCAGCTCTGTAATCCAAAGTGATAACTTGGATCATCACCTTTATGCAGATGAAACACAGATCTACATTTCCTTGGCCACGCCCGATACAAGTCACTCCCTAAACCGACTCAACGATTTTCTCCAATATGTTTTCTCATGGATGATCGATAGCAAATTAAAGTTAAATGCAGACAAAACTGAATTCCTCATCATTGGTACTCCAATGCAGCGAGGTAAACTTAATGACTTTTTTCCAACATGCATCCTGAGTCAAAATATCACACCAGCAGCATCAGTACGGAATCTAGGAGTGACCTTTGATTGCGACTTCAATTTCAAACAACACATATCCCAAACGTGCCGTTGCTGTTTTTATCATATCCGTGATCTTCGCCGCATTCGCCGACATAAGTCGGTTTCTGTTACTAAGACTATCGCAACAGCTCTTGTTAGCAGCAGATTAGATTATTGCAATTCTCTCCTTCATAATATTGCTATCAAGGATTTTGCAGAACTACAACGTGTCCAAAATTGTTTAGCAAGAGTAGTCACACAATCTCTTCGATTCTCCCGCTCAGTGGCACTTCTAAAATCACTGCGTTGGCTCACCGTGCGATATCGCATTATGTTTAAGTTCTGCACAATCACCTACCAAGTTCTTTCATCCAAACAATCTAGTTATTTACATTCAATGCTCACACCAGCTAGACAAGCCAGACAACTTCGGTCGTCTAGTTCGAAGTTGCTATTTGTTCCTAGAGTTAAGACAAAGGCTGGAACTCGAGCTTTTTCAGTTGCCGCACTAACTATATGGAATTCGCTTCCCGTTAATGTTAAATAAGCAAAAAATATTGTTACATTTTCGTCGTCAACTCAAAACCTATCTTTTCAATATAGCCTATCCTCCCTAGCTTCCTAGCACATCCATCCATTTGTTGACGACTTTCGCCTAGCACACGAGTACGAGAATGCTTAATCCTTTGGTTTTGGTGCGCCACTGAGCTCGGATTGTCTGAGGATATTGGCACATTAGAAGTTATTTATTATTAAAAAATGTACACACTCGACGATTATCCCTGAATTAAGCTTTTTTGCTAGGTTAATCTACTGTGTTTTTACATTACACGAGCGGCTCAGTATAATTAGTATATATTATCCTACTAAATGTATTTGTGTTATGTTGTGTGTATGGCTGATGCTGACGACAACAGCATGCTTATATACAGAGAGTAGTCATGTTATATAGGAGAGAATTCGGTGATTTACCTCAGTTAAGCCTTTCAGCTAGATTCATGTGTTTATGTTTGACTTAATATCAAGTGTTTGTTATACACGATATTCCCCAATTAAATGTATTTGTATTATGTTACCTATACACATGATGCTGATGACAGTAGCATACTTATGTACAGAGTACAATCATGTAATTTGGGATTTAATATCACGATTTTACTATAATTAAGCGTTCGGGCTAGATTAATGCATTTATGTTTTGACCTTACATCAATGGTTAATTATAATCATTATTACGCACTATTAAATGTATTTGTGTTATGTTCCATATACGATTGATGTTCATGATAGTGACGTACCTATATGCAGAGAATAATCATGCTATATGGAAGAAAAACTGGAGATGTAAGTCCAACTAGTCGTGCAATTTCTGTGATACGAAGAAATAATTTCATAGAAAAAGTTATTCAACATTAAAATATTTTAATATCTATATATGTTATTATGGTTTCTGAATATATGTGCATATTTACGAACACCCAGTTTAGCAGTTTGGGGTTTACAGAAACATTATTGTGTTCATTTTTTTCCGGATAGTAAAATCGTGACGAAATTGCGCAGGAAAAAAGCTACTGAAGAGCCCCCAGTCCTCCGCAACGTTCTGTTAAGTGACTAGGCTGAATATATTGCGGTTACAATGCTATAGTCTTATAAGGTCTCATTCAACTAGTCTGCCATTTTCAGAACATTATCGCCAAACCGACATTTATATGCTGGCACTGACGGTGATCACTGCCAGGGTGCTTGTCATCCTCAGTGGTTTTTTTATCTTCCAAATTGAGACGGGACTGACATTAATGTGATAAGCGAGTCACGAGGGTTACACAGTCCCCAATGTTGAGAGCCAGGTTTTATCACCAAATATAGCATGCCTGCCCGGTCCGGGGTTTGAACTCAGAGCGCTGAAATGCCAGGCGGATGTGCGAAACACTACAATATCGCGCTCTCCATGTGATTCATCGTCCAGTCAACTGCTGCCGAAAAGTGCCAACCATTTCTGCGTTTTCTCAAGCAAGCTCGCGGACCAGCCTTGTTTGATTACTACATGTGTGTTATGTTTCCTTCCTACTACCAGTGTAGCTACTGTAGACCTATCTTCCTTTTTATAAAGATTGCACACACAAACAGTAGTTTCAAATGAGTTCCCCTATTTTAAAATGTTGCTTTGTAGCAATAATGATGATCAACTTGGTGAAGTGATGGATACTGGACATCAATTGAATTCAAACATTTATGTTTGATTATAAAAGAGTAAAGGTTATTGAAAATATCTTGGACATAATATTAGCATTGACGATCACTGTGACACTAATGATATGGCTAGGCAATACAAGATAATTTATGCACAGGGTAATGCCTTGATTATAAAATGTTGTAAGTATAAGGAAGCCGTAAAATGAACTCAATCCAAATAATATTTTACTTCATTTTATACATGTCTGTTATGGTAGTATCATAAATGAATCCGAAAACGATACATACAATAATTTCTTTAGGATGTGCACTGAACCGCGAAATTATAGTGTTTTGTCATGTTTGTATCATGAGGTGTACAATGTTTATAAGGCAAAATGTGTACAGTTTTATGACTTATGGCTAGACAACACAATATGATTTATGCCTTCATTTCAAAATTCTATAGGTGTAGCTGCAAAGCGTAGTCTATTCTGTGAATATTGTTAATTACTGTGTACAAGTACCTACAAAAGGTTTACCATGTAAAATATGTACAGTTTTAGGATGTGTGTAGCTAAATCAGGCAATGGAACATTACAGAGTATTATGAATAGTGATATGTTATACACATTATCTCTGTGGCATCATCTGCAAACGTCTATATATCTGTTATTTAATTTTTAGTCCCAGTCAAGTTTATATTTTATATATGGATATATTATTTCAGAATAAAGTTACTGAATTTAATATGATGTATACAATCAACTTGCCGAAGTGAAGGATTGTAGAGGACAATTTAAATAATACCAGTAAATAATGTTTTGTTATAAAAGATTCAAGGTTATCAACATCCCAACTTCGTTGTAAATGGTGAAACATTGCCAAGACTTAGTAAATGTAAATATCTTAGCCACATTATCACTGAAGATCTCAATGACATGGCATATGCAAGATATTTTATGCATTGATTTGACACTTCATAGATATACTGAAGCTGTAAAGTTTAGTCTATTCTAATCACATTGTGCATTGTGTATGTCTACAACGATTACCCACCTACAAAATGTTGATCATCTAAAATGTGTACAGTTTTATGATGTGTGCAACTAAATCGGCCAATGCAATATTACATAGTATAATGAATAGTGATACATTATACACATCACCTCTGTGTCGTTACTGGCGAAAATGTCTATTTACCCGGTATTTACAGTTTTTAGTCATCTAATGTAGCCTATATTTTATATGGTTGAAATAGTCTGGAATAAACTTATAATATCACTTAATACAATGTTACTGGGCATACAACTGACTTGACAGTACGAGGTACCCGCGAAACGAACACAATGGTATTGTGATCCCGTTAACATATTACCCTGCTAAATTGTCTTCACGTGTGTTGTAAATACGACAACAGCTGCATAAACAAGTGTGAATCTGTCTTGGGTGCATTCGAACCAAATGTTGCCCGTTAGTAACTATACCATACGCGCGCACATACACACACACTCTCTCCGACCTTCTCTTTCTCACTCTCACACACACAAACACACACACACACGCTTGCAACTTGCTTTTCGATCCACGGAGAATTGAGAAGAAAAAAAACATACTGCCCACGAAAGCGATATGTTATTACGTAAAAGCATGAGTGTCTGTTACTTACGATACCATTACTAAAACAACGCTTTGGTTTGTACATCACGTAAATGTTGCATTGTAGCACTTGCAAAAATGGCAGACAAGATTTATCTCCTTTTTATTTTGATGCATTAGAAATTGAGGAAAAGTAAGTGATGACACCTAGATAGTTGGCCCAGAGGAGTCTTATGTAATGTGTTTGTTAAGGTTGTTTTGCATACTAATTAGTTAAGATTAGCTTAATGTGTAAAGTAGTGGTGTTTCAGATGTAGCCAGAATGAAAATTCACGGGTAACGCTAAGTTGACACGGTCTGGGATTACACGCTTGGACATATGTGTTCTGTGTTAAGACACCCGTATATGAGAAAGTGATAGAGGCATAATCGCTTTCAAACGGAGCCAATATAGAAATGTATCGTAAACTTGACGGGGCGTGAGTTGCCCAAGTTGATATCCTGTGATACACTATGTACACGAAGTATAGACGTTGGCCATATGCTGCTAGGCTGTTATTAACTGCCAAACAGTTAATTTTGAGTTTTTATACTGAAAAATGTATTGTTTTGAACCTCTACTAATGGCACACACACACACACACACATAGCTATATATTAGAGTGGCCAAATTGTACATGATGACAACATAAAAAATAAACCATGCATACGGGCTAAACAGGTAAGGTTGGCCGATAAAACAACTCTGGCAAAATTTAAGAAAAATCCATTTAGAGGAAGAGACCTCTCAAAGCACCCGAAGTGGTTGTAAAAGCACGATATAGCGATACATTTTAAAACGCGATACATAAATATCTACTTAATCTATTTTAATAAATGTTTACTGGGTTCTAATTTCTATTCATAACAATTATGTCAGGAAAAAATCAATTAGGTTATAAGTATAAATCACCTACAATTGTGAAAATTAGGAAAATGTAAGATTTTGTTCATTTTAGAAAACAGTAATCCATCACAATTGACTACATTATGACTGAATACATTACTTAGATAATTTACATTCATTGTTAATCACATAATATTTTGTTATATTGCACTTAGGCCATTTGGTATTCTGTAGCAAGTTACACACCACAATTTAAGCTGGCAGATTGTTTGTAAGTAAGCTCTGTTTAACGTCGCGTAAGCAGTAACTGTTGTCATTCATTGCACTGGTGGTGCTGTAGTCATATCGGATGCGCCTCTTCGTACTAGATCTGCAACAAACGTGGTTAATTTGGCAACCGCTTCCTTGTATCGAGAACCTGAACCAACTGCCTACAATTGGTAAAGTTCTGCGGCAAGTTTTCTACGACTTGAAAGTGAAGAAGCTGACCCTGCCTGCAAGCTGCAACAATGCGGCAGGTGAAGTGCTACGGGTATGGCATCACGCTAACATTCCGACGATGCAGAAGCTGAAGAAACTCTATCAGCAGCATGTAAACACATGCAAGAACAAACACAGGCGCAGTAAGAGGCAAGCTGAGCTGGAAACTGAGTTTGGCAGTCGATTGCTGACACTGTTTGATGTGGTACATGCAGAGTGTGATCAGCTGATCCGCATTGCTCATGATGTGGAGTTTCTGCAAGATCAACGAAGTGAGAGGAAGATAGTGTTGGCTGGGGAGGACAAGCCTTTTAAAGTGAAAGATCAGAAACGACAAAAGCAAAAATACGACGAGATACAGCGACGAGAGTCTGCCTCCAAGGCAACTGATGAGACCGAGCCTCTCACAGAGTCATCGCCGGATGAACGGTCGGATTCTGATGGCACACTCGACGTTGATGTGGCTATCTCTGTCAGCAAATATCACCACAAACATCTAGATGTATCTGGATCCTCGGAGTCTTCTGAGCGGGCCGAACCAGTTCCCAAAACCAAGAAGGTATCACGGCGCTGTCTTGTTGATGACCCGTTGTTTGTCGCTAACTTGGACAGACCACAAACAACATCACGTCAAGTGATGCATATTGTGACACCTGCATTGATGGCTGCTGGCGTTGATGTGTCAAAACTCACTCTGTGTAGGACATCACTCGACACAGCACGTAGAGATGGCTGCGTCGCCATCGCACAGAAAATTACAGAGAATATCCACCCGGATGTACCTCTCGTCGCAAAACTATTACGTAACAGGCAAGGTTAAATATCAGATCGCATGCCCATCGTAGTGTTAGGGAAAGGGGTCGAAATGTTGCTCGGCATTCCACGAATTTCATCTGGCACCGGAGCGAAGATTGGCAACCCTGTCATCCAGTCGCTGCGGGATTGGGACGGCGTTGGCGAGCACGTGGCAGGACTATGCTTTGACACAACATCAAGCAACACTGGTACCCACACAGGTGCCATCACTGTAATTCAAGAGGCATTTCAAAAACATATCCTTTTTCTCGCATGCCGACACCATATACTGGAGGTCATCGCCGCTGCAGTTTTCGGTCTATTCTTTGTGTCGAAGGGTCCAACTATCCCACTCTTCAATCGGTTCAAGGAGAACGAGTGATCAAAGAAAGTACAACTCTCTGGACAGTGAGACAAGTAGGTCATCTGGGTGTGCCTTGACTACACAAGAGAAGCAATGGCTGGAGAGGCATAACGTTACAGCAACCGAGTTCCTAACAGAACAACTTCGCAATAAGCACCCATGACAGGACTACCTCGAGTTCTATGGAACGATATTAGGGCCATAATTCCACAATGCTACATTGTTGATTTCTGACTTTCGATTATCCATTTACGCCGAGATTGTCGAATTCTGACTTTCGATTATCCGTTTACGCTGTCATTGTGCAAGATTGTTGTCAAATAATTCACTAGAATGGCGTTTGGTCAAATATTTCTCCAAAATATTTTCTCCACAAAATTGTCTCCAAAATATGTTCTCGAAAAGAAGTTCTCGAAAAGATAATCTGGCACAAATTGCACTCAGTGACCTAAGCTAAGCAACTTGCAAATACTGAAGTATCCCTTGCAAGTCAGGCCAAAGCAATTATATAATTGCTTTGGTCAGGCCTTGCGCTGTCATCACCAACGTCATGACGTGGTGTACAGAATACTTATATCGATCATTTTTCACCCCCGTTATGAGCTGTTTTATCAAAGTTGGAGTTTAAAAGAACTCAAAGTCGATGAACGGAAGAAACGAAGTGCCAAGCAGTCTGCCAGAAAACGCGAATTGTTTGTCGGGAAGGTTGGTACTGTGTGTGAGCGATAATTCATGATGTTTCGAAAACTGTCAATAATAATATTTATTCGTACTATAACGTGTACAATTCAGTGAAAGCAACGTATACAACCATCTAAAATGTATATAAAACGGTCAGTGCAGCCAGTCTCGTCTATGAAACGTGAGCGTCTATGTCATGAATGGGGGAGGTTGTTTTTAAGTGAATATTATTAAACTTTAAAGATAATAATAGTGTGGAGTCTCCCATCACACTGTGATTTGTTTTGAATTTTGTTGACATTATGTAAATTGTTATTGTAAAATTTGTAGCTTAGTATTTGTTTTCATATTTTGTAGTTCTAGTTGTCTCCAGCTCTTGGCAATGTTCTATTAACTGACTAGTCTGTATTATTGTGGTTACAATGTAAGGTCTTATGAGGTCTCATTCTTTATAAACTGGCACTGAGGGTGGTCACTACCAGGGTGCTTGTCGTCCTCAGTGGTTCTTTTACGTCCCAAATTGAGACGGGACCGACATTAATGTGATCACCGAGGCACGAGGGATACGCCGTCCCCAATTTTGAGAGCCAGATTTTTACACCAAATATCATGCCTGCTCGGTCCAGGTTTCGAACTCAGAGTACTGGCATGCCAAGCGGATGTGCTAACCACTACACTAGCCGCACTCTCTGTATAATTTGTTTCTGCTGTTGGGATAAATAAAATGCATCCTTACCTTACCTAAGATTGGAGGGTGTGTTTCTATATTTCATAAAAACCAGCACAAACCCTTGGAGTAACATACACTATCGAGAGGGATGCGGGGGTACCAGCCCAGCCAGATCACAGTGCTTTCTTCTATATCATGAGCAGTCTTACTCCAAACCCACTATACTTGATCTTAGTCACATATTGAACATAACTTGGGATAATGTCATTGTTTTTCATTTTACAGGTTAATGAAGAGGAGCTCAGCATGAAACTGCCGCAGAATAACATGTATAGGGACGTACATGGTGGTATGCACCAACTACCAAAATTTACACTGGGGAGTCTAGTGGAATACTTATCCCAGTGCGGAAAGAAGCTGGAGGAAAAGAGCAAGTCTCTATACAAAGAAAGACGAGTTATCTTAACATTAAACTAAAAGGACTATAGGATTAAAGGTAAATGCGAATAACCATATGAGATTAGTAGTTTGTACGTCCCTGTCAAATATGATACTGCCTTGATGAAATAATATTGTTCTTTGTCAATGGATACCAGCGGGCTTATTTGTAAGAGGTTTGGCAAATTTATATGTGTTAAATGTAAGAACAAACATTCGAAACCTAACAATAAATTATTCAGGACCAGTATTCAGGAATACCCTGCCTCATAAACTTTGAATACTCCTGACCATTAACCAGTTTTAAAGAAACCTAACATCTTACTCGTGAATTATTATTGATATTACATTATATACGTGTCTGGGTAAATATATATAGGTGAAGCACAATACTGGGCCAAAAAAGAGGACTGGACAGCAAAAACAAAGTCTTAGATGGTAACCAAAATACATCTACACCTAAAATTAAAGAAGATAAGATATTTTTACTCACTGTTATGTGGCGCAATGCCAAGTGAAGTTCACGATGTAAGTTACATGGTGTCTTTTAACAAAAATATGAGAATGTGAAACACTTCAGAAATAAAAATTTGCTTGACTGATGTATGCTAGTACCTCATCAGAATCCAACCAAGACTTTTAAAATGTTAAGAATGATCAGAGCACTCTGGACGTGAAATGGTGGACACTGTAACTTACGTTATCCACCACATTGTCCACAACCACAATTTTTTTCAAACAACAATAAACAGGCAGGATGCGTTTTTTTGTGTCTCTTCTTTCTCCATGGGCCTAAGATACAGCACAAATGTTATCAACAGGAACTGTCCGCAAACGAAGCTGGTTATGGAGTAAATATAGCGTAAGTTACAGGACACCAATTTTGCCCAGTATTGTGCGACTCCACAATTTTTATATATATATTGTACATTATTTTCTTCAGGTTATTGCGGTATATGCGTACCACCACAGACAACACACAAGGAAAGTGGTTTGTGTCAGCTGTTGTGTGGGCAGAGGTGAGGAAGTCTGCCTCTTATAAAGTAGATGTGTCCATGAACAATGATGCGGTGGTGCAAGAAGCAGAATGTCGTGCTGGGCTGGGCCCTACAGCTCACTGCAAGCATGTTGCAGCAGTTCTATTCGGCCTGACACTACTGTCAGACAGGAACTATCTTGACAGAAGTGACATGTACACAGGTAAGACGTTTTAAAAAAACACTTATTTTCTGCATTCAATGTATTATGTACAAATATTGGGGCAATTGTCAATGCACAAAAAAATGGCAGTTAGTTTATCCCAATTTTGTACAAATAAGCTGGGTAGTTTCAAGAATGTGACACGCTCTTGTCAACATATCAGCAACAATAAATAAATGAAAGGGTTAAAATGTATATAAAATTCATAAATATGTAGCTGAATGTACACTTTGACTTGACCTGCAGGACCACCAGACGTTCTATCATGCTATACCTTTTAAAGAAACTCCTATCAAGTCCAGCAGATTACATGCAATTTGTGGGAAGGACAATTCCGAACTTATATATGATCCTCGATCAGAGCAACTGCAGAACGACTCTACTCCAGACAGGTTCACTCTATTTGACGAAACAAATCTTATATTCCTTTTACAGACCAATTGAAAAATAGTTACTTGTCAAAACATGGGCATTAGTGCAGTCTCTGGCTTTATGTATAAAGCAAAAAATACAATGTTGCTTATATCTCTACATATACATATTTCAGGAAAGTCAGTCAATGCTAGTGATGCAGCTGTTCCCTCCTGCCAATCCACATGCCCTTGCCAACGACCACAGCTACTTGAAGTTAACTCCACAAGATCAGTACTTGAAAGATGAAATGGTTAGTTATTTCCATGCTTTTCAATTCAATATACATACATACATATGTATTTACACAATGTGCTCCATTGAAACAATGCACACGGTTACATTGGCTCAGTGACTAGAACGTTGGACTCTCGATCAAGAGAACCCGGGTTCGAATTCAGTGCTGCTGTGTTGAACCTTGGGCAAGTTCGTTCACTTTACGTTGCTCCAGTTCACTCAGCCATATGAATGAGTACCTGGCTATAGACAGTGGTGGATATATGTGTACAAATAGCCTTTGTGCATTAATTGTGGCATGGCTGAATGCTTCCCAGAGAAGTTGAGATGGTGCTTGATCAAACAAGTCTGCTAGGGAGTAAAGTATAAAGTGCTTTGAGCAGTCATCAGGACTGGATACTGCGTTATTATATGTTATTACTTTTTATAAACATTACATTGTCACAGCACAGAGTCCAACTTACAAACCATTGTGCAATTCAGCTCTGAGCATTTCATTTGAAACTAAAAACAAAGTTAAAACTTGAAACAAAGAGGGGGTTTGTTGTATTGCGATTAATATCTGGTGATAATGCAACTATATAGCTTAACGCTGCAATATCAGTTCGATGTTTATGCTCCTCGGTTTTCTGACTAATTTCCCCAAAAAGCTAAGCTATCAAGTATCCACTATAATATCCTAGTTCATTGGTGCACTTGTGCTACTTCGTTTTGTTGAAATTAATAAACAAACTGCGAACTATTTTGAATTTGGTTTCGAGTCGAAGGAATCAAAACTAGCAACACTTACTTGGACATGCATCTGGAAGTGGAAACTTCATATAATATCGTGTTTGCGAATTTGGGCGAGATTGACCTCTGACCCTCAAGATTGGTGCCTCGATCAAGCCGTTTTTGTTGATTGTACAATGTTCGCAAGTGTTTATACAACACGTTCTTATTTTATGGCATTTACGCCGGCGATGGGATGTTCCCGGACATATGCCACCGACTCAGCAAAAAAGGGCCAAATTACGCAGACAACGACAGACAGTCAGTATTTGCATCAGATGGTTTATTTGGGAAAAACCAGTATGGATTTGTGGAACAACACAACTCACAAAAGAAAGAGCTGGAGTAAGACTAAGAACAGATGCTGCGTTCGCAAAACTTCTTCTAGATAAGTTAGTAATTTCAAAGTAGTCAGCCTGAGCCACGCATCACCGTCAAGGGTATAAAAACGTGGAACAATTTACCAAATAAACTGACTCAGCTTCCAAGTTTAACACAATTTTAAAAAGCAATCAAGTTCTCATTACTTTCTACATATTTGTGAATTATTAATTGAAGGTGACGTTTTGTAATAGTAACACAAGCACTAACAAGTTTATATATGAGTTGTGAATATTATCTTGTAATTTATATATAATTCGTGTTGTATTGATTCAGTTTTATTTAGTTCGAGAAGGGCATAGCAACACATAAGTCTAAGACTTCAGCTATGTCCTTTCAGCAGCAGCAGCAAACCATACTGTGCATGTATTATGTTGTTGTTGTTGAATAAACGTTCATTCATTCATTCAACGCATATTTATTCGTATGAATATAATATGTTGCTTATTATGTTAACAAAACCACCACCCCTCAATACTGTGAAAATGTCCATAACAATAACATGTAGGCCTTCGTAACATGTATCGATAGCTTGCAACTGATTTATGTGAGAGAGCAGAGAATTACCGTTACTATACAAAGAATTGCAGCCCA
The DNA here is from genome assembly GCA_963995525.1 of Escarpia spicata. Classification (NCBI taxonomy): domain Eukaryota; kingdom Metazoa; phylum Annelida; class Polychaeta; order Sabellida; family Siboglinidae; genus Escarpia; species Escarpia spicata. The sequence continues at coordinate 12,025,465 of OZ023215.1, read as the reverse complement.
TGTTTTGTTAAGTTACAAATCCTCTTGTACATGTAAATTATAGAAGTTCTGTTTTTAGTTGTTTTTTATTTTGGTCTTTCAATTTATCAATAACATGCATTTGGTAATGTATACTTCTACATTCATACATTTTTTTGACAAATTTGGTAAATGTTGTTTTCCGTTTCATTAAATTAATTCACTTCATCTCACTTTGGGTGATTCAATTCAAATACAGTCAGGGTTGGCAGCTAGGTTTCTGATAGGACAGTTTACAAATTGTTTGCACGTTGATGACACTGAAGCCACAGAGGCTTCGCTTCAAGGAACATACTTTCCCAGTCAGAAACCTCTAGTTAATAACCACAGTTGCAAGTAGTTGAAATGCCATAATCATTTTTGTTTGTTAAATCAAGCCAGGAAATCCATAATAGAATGCCTTTGTTGCTCTCATAAGAGACACGACTAACTGCTGGAATCTTCTTCTAAAGACTTACAGTGACTCAGCCAGCCTTTAGACAAGTGTAGCCAGCTTGCAGTGGCACCTTGCAGTCCAGCTAAAGAACAAAGGGGATATTGATCATTGGACAGTAACAGCTTGGTAATCCACCTTCTGAGTAAACAGTAGAACTTTGTGGATACTGCCAGGGGATCACCCACTGCCAGCCAAATGTCCTCCTCATTAATTAGTAGTGTTAGATGAATGACACATTGAGACTACAACTAAGGCATTGGGTATTTTGCATGGTTTACTATTGAATTCCTAAAACTTTGTTTTGTTGAACTATCAGTTAAAAATTGCAAAACTTTTTATTTATTTTATATTTTTGGAATAAAATTAGTTTGACTTTATTTCCTGTAACCTTCTTTCCAGCCCATCTGTGTTCTACCTGTACTTAGTTAATAAGTTGTAAATTGTCTAGTTGTTTGTTATGTACTACACTTTTACAATATATATACAATAATAACTTTGCCACTCTCATATCATTGTAATTGTTTCACAACTGGGCAAATGACCATTTCACTCGTGAGTGCTGGGCAAATGGCCTTTGTGCAACATATTTTTACCTGTTAATGAAATTAAAAAGTTTAGAAGTTACATACCACACACATGCATATTATATATATATATATATATTGATGGGTAGTACTGTCAAACCATGTTCATTTTCACAAATAATCTTACTTATTCCATATTCCAATTCATGACTCTGTTCGACAGCTTCAACACAAAGGCGTGAACTACCTCAACACCACTGCAGCCATCACATATGACAAGATCTGTGGTGGCTCTATCGAGCATCAGTGTTCGTAGCAAAGGCAGCTCAGGTGTCCAGTCACTTCCTGAGGCTGGATGCAGCTCAGGACAGTTAGAACAAACGTAAGTATTAATTGATGCTGCTATGCAAATGTTATATGTATATATATAAATCATAGCATAATAATTGGAAGATATGCAAACATATGTGATTGGTTTTAACAATTGTTTTATTCTGACCAATCTTAGGGTAGTTACACCATCTTTGGTTGATAAGGCTTTTGTGAAACTTTCAGTTGCATTCTACATTTAATTTGCAGTTCAATTCTTGAACTTAATGGTCTATTTATTTAATTTGGAATATTTCTGTTGCAAACATAACTTCGTATATACAGTGCAAGTATGTTTCATTAGCACCCCCCCCCCCCGTCTTCCGATATCACCACTCCAGCCAAGCGGCCGAAGTTATAGTTATGGTGGCTCGGTAGTGCCAAAATTTTGACTACACCATTTGGTTCGGCCAGGCTCAATTTCTGGATCCACCCCTGTATGTGAATGTTTTGTTTGTCTGCATGAGGATTTTGCAGTAATGGGTGTCCTCGTTAAATTGCATGTTGTTGTTAGAAATGCATGTGAATTAAAGTAAAGACAATGTAAAGTACAAACATTTTATTGAAACTATTTGATAAGATTGACTACAAAATTATGAAAAGCACAATACAACTACAGGTACAATCACTGCACTTGATATGCATAATGTAATAATTTTTAATATCACATACACATCACATGCACATAATATGCAAAGCAACAATAGAAACAAAAATTTGGAAGATGTTAGGTACATATAAAAAACAAACAGTTACTTTTATCACGATTCTTTGTTGCAAAAAAACAAAACTAGTTAGTACATGTAATATCAAATGCTAGTTGTAGTTTATACATTCCTTATATGTTTACAACTCACAAAATTAGTGACTAAACAATTATGTGTATTTAACAACAATTTTTAATATTTAATACCCATAAAATGTAAACCAATGAGAACAAATTACTTAGAAAGATGTTTAGTTGAACTTAAAATAGTGACTAGACTAGACAGGGTCATCCCTATGTGACTGAGAATTACATATACAATCACTACATGCTACATTGCTCCAGTTTACTCAGCTGTATGAAGAGTACCTGCTACAGACAGTGGTGGATAGTCTTCGCATATTAATTTCAGCTTAATGCTTCCCACATAAGTCAAGATGGTGTTTTCGATTTAACAGGTCTGCCAGGGAGCCAGTAAAGTGCTTTGAGCAATCCTGAGGACTGGATAGTACACAATAGCAGAACTAACCTTATTCAGGTGTTGTTTAATTATCATGTGAAATGAAAATGTAATGTCAATTATTTGTTAAAATATAAAATAGTGATAAAAAGAATAATTTAGAAAGATGATACGTGGCATGACAAATATATAATAGTCCTCATGATTCATACATAATTTAAACAAGTAAAATGCTGCTGCCAGTGTATCAACAGACTGTTGCTGAAAAATGTAAAAAGGCTTTCAATACCATTACTTCATCACAAACTTGTGTTGTACATAACAAGTGCTTGGTGTATGTTGCAAGAACTCAGCTGGCTGCCACTGACTATCAGCAACACAAAGACAATGAAACCCTACCACTATAACAATGCTGGATAATTCACGTATTTTTTCAAGGACACTGGTAAAAGTTATAGTTGAATTGAATACAAATACCTTGTATTATTGACTTTTGATAAATGTGTCGTCACGTATAAAAATATCATACATGTCAGAGCCATGCTAATTGTCACTTTTTCTTCGGTATAGGTAGATGCAGATGTACAGCAAAAAGTCAGGAAGCTGGTATGCAGTATCATCAAAGATAGCGAAAACATACAGTGATGTCATTGATATCTAAACCGATGTAGTTCACCGAAGAATGCTCGACACTGAACCTCTCTCACAGCATTGGAAGTTGTTGCCCGAAGACTCATGCCATAACTGCCAGACCCTGGCACCCACCGTTCCATCACCAATTGTAGAGCTAGTCAGGCGTCACTACATTCTTATGTCAACCTGCATTCTACATTGGTCTCCAGTCAGTCAAGCTAACTGACTGATCTGGAAGCCAGTGTACACCCCTTGGCACTGGGGAATCTGGCATGGATGCAACTGACGACACAATTGGGATCACTCGGTGGACATTCACATGACAAACTGTTAATATGCAGCGTATCGCATGGCTGTAGAATCTTGTCCGAGATCCTGGACATACAACTGCCCAGTATGCCATATTAACTTGGAGAGCTAGTAGTACTAAGCACACTAGTTCAATCTCCTGTAAAGAAAAGCATATATTCAGTAAACAAAAACATGCATCATAGTAGCGTTGGGAGGAAATAACTATGGAGTTGTTCATTGTCATAATCAGTAGATATAAAATAATGTTTCATGTATGATCTGCAGCATTTCACAAGAAAAAAGGCAGCAAGAAATGTTCTACTACAGCTGCATCTATACATCTTGATATCTTACTTCTTGGGAACAGTCAGTGTTTACTGGGTGGAGAAAGGGGGTGGGTTGATACAGCATGCAGACATTAGTGGATTATGCTATTTTTCAAAACGGTGTTCATTGTCATTACAGCAATTTTAAATTGTTCAATTTCATTATAGTGACGCTTGATCTTGGTCAATATTATAGACTGATTTTAATTTTGCTAATCAGTAAAGTGCATTTATATTTTTTGGTTTTGTTTTCAGTATATAAATTCATGTAACTGTCTGCCATGTGTAACTACTACACATATTCATGTTTGACATTTTAAGCCTGAGGTTTAATGGTCAAAGTGTATGTTGGAAATGACAAGATGAGGTGTATTTTCTAACAGTGTATTTTCCTCGTCAAGTATTCAAAGGTTCATAATATGTATGTCTACCTTCTTCAAGAATGAATCATTTATTTTATAAATTTATTTTAGAGTCATCGTCATATGATAAATACTTTTTAAAAGTGTATTAATATGTCTTTGTTGATACGCTGGGTATAATATACAAGTGCAGAAGTTAACCTAGTTTTTCATGTCCAAGATGTTATTATTAAAATGTGTATGAAAACAAATGTATATTTAAATGTGCATATTAAAATACGCTATATTAACTCCATAACAAGCTTCTTTGTGGACAGTTCCTGTTGATAACATTTGTACTGTATCTTAGGCCCATGAAGAAAGAAGAGACACAAAAAAACGCATCCTGCCTGTTTATTGTTGTTTAAAAAATTTGTGGTTGTGGATTTGGTGGATAACGTAAGTTACAGTGTCCACCATTTCACGTCCAGAGTGCTATGATCATTCTTAACATTTTAAAAGTCTTGGTTGGATTCTGATGAGGTACTAGCATACATCAGTAAAGCAAATTTTTATTTCTGAAGTGCTTCACATTCTCATATTTTTGTTAAAAGACACCATGTAACTTTCATCGTGAACTTCACTTGGCATTGCGCCACATAACAGTGAGTAAAAATATCTTATCTTCTTTAATTTTAGGTGTAGATGTATTTTGGTTACCATCTAAGACTTTGTTTTTGCTGTCCAGTCCTCTTTTTTGGCCCAGTATTGTGCTTCACCTATATATATTTACCCAGACATGTATATAATGTAATATCAATAATAATTCACGAGTAAGGAGCTGTTACGTTTCTTTTAAACTGGTTAATGGTCAGGAGTATTCTAAGTTTATGAGGCAGGGTATTCCTGAATACTGGTCCTGAATAATTTATTGTTAGGTTTCGAATGTTTGTTCTTATATTTAACACATAGAAATTTGCCAAACCTCTTACAAATAAGCCTGCTGGTATCCATTGACAAAGAAAAATATTTCATCAAGGCAGTATCATATTTGACAGGGATGTTCAAACTACTAAGCTCATATGGTTATTCGCATTTACCTTTAATCCTACAGTCCTTTTAGTTTAATGTTAAGATAACTCGTCTTTCTTTGTATAGAGACTTGCTCTTTTCCTCCAGCTTCTTTCCGCACTGGGATAAGTATTCCACTAGACTCCCCAGTGTAAATTTAGGTAGTTGGTGCATACCACCATGTACGTCCCTATACATGTTATTCTGCGGCAGTTTCATGCTGAGCTCCTCTTCATTAACCTGTAAAATGAAAAACAATGACATTATCCCAAGTTATGTTCAATATGTGACTAAGATAAAGTATAGTGAGTTTGGAGTAAGACTGCTCATGATATAGAAGAAAGCACTGTGATCAGGCTGGGCATGTACCCTCGCATCCCTCTCGATAGTGTATGTTACTGCAAGGGTTTGTGCTGGATTTTATGAAATATAGAAACACACTCCCATCTTAGGTAAGGTAAGGATACATTTTATTTATCCCAACAGCAGAAACAAATTATACGGAGAGTGCGGCTAGTGTAGTGGTTAGCACATCCGCCTGGCATGCCAGTACTCTGAGTTCGAAACCTGGACCGAGCAGGCATGATATTTGGTGTAAAAATCTGGCTCTCAAAATTGGGGACTGCGTATCCCTCGTGACTCGGTGATCACATTAACGTCGGTCCCGTCTCAATTTGGGACATAAAAGAACCACTGAGGACGACAAGTACCCTGGTAGTGACCACCCTCAGTGCCAGTATATAAAGAATGAGACCTCATAAGACCATTACATTGTAACCACAATAATACAGACTATTAATCAGTTAATAGAACATTGCCAAGAGCTGGAGACAACATCGCAAGTGTTA
>OZ023215.1:11983242-12019242 GCA_963995525.1 Escarpia spicata | reverse complement strand
CATTAGGTCCTGTCACTGCCAATTTGCCGTCAGTTGATATGACAGTTCTGGAATCCATCATCCAAATGAAACGAATAAATTTCTTGAAATGATTATCTCTTTTCTCCTTGGGAAGGCACGACCACACATCAATAGGCACATAAAATTTGGTAAATGGTGGGCACAGAATATAGTCTCCCTGGCCAGCCAAACATCTTTTCAGATCCTGGTACTGAGTCCGCACAACATCGTAAAGTTTTAACACTAGGGTGGTCAACGGTTGTCCCTTCCAATTGACAGCATGCTTCAGCATGGCATTCAGACTTTCACAATTATTGTTAGTCCAGTTTACAAGAGGGGTCACACCTACTGCTTTAGCCTGGGTTATGAAGTTGGAATGAAGAAGAGAGACAACCCTATCTTGAAAATATGTGTTAAAGGATGGTGCAGCAATATTGATTAAATCCTCTGTCTTCTTTAATGCGTGGTCAAATGTGACATCCTCATCAGCACTTGTGATGCCACTTGGCCCAAATATTGAGGTGATGATAGATGAACGGTCTTTATGGCACACACCAATCTTGTCTTTTAGGTAGGCGTCTACATTCTGTTTCAGGTGCCGGGTGCAACCGAGTAGGTTAGAATCCGGAAAAGCTGCTTGCATGGCTTGCTTCATTGCCTTCTCATCATCTGTGCCAAAGATGGGATGTGATGGTGTCCCTCGTAGCTTACCAGCAAGGTGGCTGAAGAAACTGTTATAACTAAAAAAATCACTGTTGCCGTGTAAATAAAATGGGCCTGCAAAGATTGGGTGGTCATTTGTGTCCCTCCTGGTCACTGCTAAATGTTTAAAGACACAAACGGTAACATGGACGTCGCCTAAATTAAAAGTCTTGTCAACGCCGAGAACAGTAGAGTGGGCGAGTGGAGCAGAGCAGCAGAAACGTTTGATGTCAAGCAGCTGGTTCTCTGTATATAAAATTATAGCAGGCACCTTGTCCTTCCCAACTTCTACTCGCTGCACAAATTCATGGGTCTTTACCATTGTCTCAATGTTCTGCACGTGGTCAGTAAAATTAACCTGGTTTTTCTGTGAAAGCCTCTGTCTTTGCTTTTTCTCCATATACCTCATATTTGCTACTTGCTTTCGCGACCTGGGACCACCCATCTCTCCAGAATCATCTAGGCTCTGCCACACCTGGTTTGGGGGACAGTGCTGAACTTGCTCCTTCATGTTATCTAGTACAGCTCCTTTGGTACGAATGTAATTTCTGCTACAATGTTTGCTGCTTCCATGAGGCACCCAACCTGGAAATGTACACTTGTCTGCACATGGTTGGATAAGCAGATATGTAAGTAGTTCTGAACTGGAGGGGGTACCCTAATGACAGCATGTATACTGAGATAACAGAATGCCATTCTATAGAAATGCTACTTAGAGGATTAGCTTAAAGACACCAATATTATGTGTTAATTGTGTCAAGATACTTGCCCACCTATGTGTGAGTCAGATATGTTACTTCTTTGGTATTGGTCTGAAAAATATGAACTAAACCACTGAAGAGCTGTGCCAGATATACCAAAATGTATATTAAGGCGATGTAAAAGAATGTCGTGATCGTGATCGTGTCGTATCAAAAGCAGCTGATAGATCTAGTAAGGTGAGAGCAGTTAAGTTGCTATTGTCCATATTGCATTTGATAAATGCTGTGAATAAATGTGTTCATGGAGTCGATTTGCAACAATCTTCTCCAATACTTTCGACAAAAAACTAAGATTTCAGATAGACTTCAGCTATAATGTAAACACCCATAAATATCCAGTCTGATCGCTTGTATCTGTATGAATAAAACATTTGAAACAACATTATTTTGCTGCATGTTTATTATAAATAGCATGTATGTTAATTTGGGCCCATGTGTCAACGGGCTTTGCACTGTATATTATTTGTTATCAACAAACTTATAAATGTTGATACATTTTGCTCAGTTACGTAAATTGTTACACACCATGATTTATAATGTTATCTAAGAACAGTTTGTTTTCTAACATGTAATTTCATGTAGGTTTTGTCAAAACACTATATTGGCATATATAGGATATTAGCCTTGGTTTATGGGAATGTGTATCAAATCAAACGTTATGAAAGGTATGTAAAATTTTACATCACAGTATGCGTTTTTATAATAAAATTGGGCATCTGATAGATCATTTCTCAAGGTTGGCATATTTGTAATGTATCCAGTGTCTCTCCCCCAGAATGATAAAATCAAAGAGAGTCAGCACACATTGAGCCAAGTAATCAAGATTATCTTAACTGCACTGCAGCTCCCACCCCTGGGTATCCCCCCCCCAGCATATGCATGCAGACCACCAAGTGACTGGAGCTGTACAGAGTGGCAGGTCAGATTGTCCAGTACTACTGAACAGTGATGCAGGAGGGTCTAATGACAGTACACAGGAATAGCTTAGACCCATATATCAAATTACCATTTGGGTCATTAACTTTAATTGTTGAAATGCATAGCCCCTAATATGTTTTAATTTAATTAAACTTTTAATTTAATAATTTCATATTTTATGAAGGTAAATATTGTACATAGTTTGTAACAAAAATATAACTTGCACTATAAAGGAATGTTGTATATATAAGTACAAAAACAGTTGTTGAATAGAACAGTAATTATATCTACCAATATATATTGTATCATTACTGTTGTATTCAACAACTTATGTATGCCAGATATCATAAACAGAATGCAGAAATTTTTTGTATCTGTGACAAATAAATTACGACAGTTCAACAATATGTCTCAAATTACAGTACCACATAAATGTTTACCAGATCCCAATACTTGTTATGGTGATCTGGTGATACTACTAAAATTAGGAACATGGCACAGACGAACACTGGTGTTTGGCAAAACATGTTTTAATAATTGAGTCATTCTACAGTACTGGGTATTGATCAATGTTTGGTTGACAAACTGCATTATTTTCATCTTTTGATTTTGAATGCAATTTTACGTATGCTGTAAAGAGAAATGTCTATAGATTCTAAAACAGTTTGTATAAAAGTTCTTGAGAGAAGAGATTTAAAAAAAATGGTTTCAAGCTTATAATACTGGAGTTGTTGCGTGCATAACAGCGTGACACCAAAACATGTGCTGCTGTCACATAGGAGAAAGAATTTTACTTATTAGTGTTGAATGTGAATTACTTAAGTTACAGAAACTATCTGAAGCCGTTACAATAGTTGCCACTGTGATGTTAGTGATACAGTTATGTGGACATCTGGTGTGACACCGTTACACAAAAGCTACAAATTTTACAATAACAATTTACATAATGTCAACAAAATTAAAAACAAATCAATGTGTGATGGGAGACTCCACACTATTATTATCTTTAAAGTTTAATAATATTCACTTAAAAACGGGTTTGACTAAAAGGCGCACGACCACGCACGACCACGAACGACCACGCACGACCACGAACGACCACGCACGACCATGTAATATAATGTGTTGATAGATAGTTTGACCGTTGATGGTATATATAGGGTTTGTGTGTGCATTGTTAAAAATGTTGAGTCTGTATTTCACCCAGGAGTTACACAATTTAGGCATTTTATCCGATCTTCCGGACGAACATCTAGTCTTGGCACCGTAGCGCCACCTGGCGAATGGCATTATAACTATAAGGATAATAAGAACATCGCAAGTGTTAAGTAACGGTAGTAACTTGCAAAAAATAAATGTTCTGTTAATTTAACAATACCAGTAAACCATGGATTAAAGATTTATTTTTGGCATGTTACTTTACCATTACTGTACACTTTTCGCGAGAAGGTATTTCTGGAATTTCTTCATCGAGGCTTTGTCTTTTGATTGAGGACACGTATCATACGATGTCCACCACTGTCACTGATCTGTCAGTATCAATGTCAACAGACAGCCGTTGCCACATAATCCGTTACGATTTTGCAAGATATTCAGCTTAATTGCTTCTATGTAACTAACTTCAAAAGATCAATTATGGCATATTGGTGTGGGGTCATCAAGCCCATCGCATTTTAAAACTTACTTCAAAAGAAAGCAGTGCGAATAGTTACTTCAAGTTCACTTCAGCTTGTAAATATAATTCTCACACAGATCCTATGTTTAAAGAATGTAAATTTCTTAAGTTGAATGACATCTAAAGACTCCAACAGCTCAAATTTTATTACAAATTGATCAACAAGGTTATGCCAGAATACTTCAGTCATATTCCATACACATACAACTTTGCAATTCACCAATATAACACACGTGGTAAAAACAACTTATTTATTCCCAGAGTTAATCATCAATATGCAAAAAAGTACATCAGACACAACATTATACAAACTGTTAACAATACTCCAAATATCATCCTTGATAGAATTTCTACACGTAGCTTATATGGTTTTTCCACTTACACAAAAAATTACTTTATCTATCAAGAATTATGAATCATGTTGTCATATTTCTAACTGTTACAACTGTCAATCTTAAATTAGAATTGAATAAACAAGAATATTAGAACAAGAAAAACAGCTTTTCTGTTGTTTGTATTGCCTTATATAAACAACAACTTTTTGGTGTCACGTGTTATGCTGCAACGCCTCGCTCATTATCATAAATTTTGTGTTTTTGTTTGCTTTGTTTACGTAATACGGAACTCGATTCAAATGAATTCACCATGTTTTATATTATTGTTATTGCTTTATTAAATACTCACAAAAACGTGTTTGTAGGAAATGTTTCAGTTCAAGGTGTTGCGTGTGTAACGGTGTCACACCAGATGTCCACATAACTGTATCACTAACATCACAGTGGCAACTATTGTAACGGCTTCAGATAGTTTCTGTAACTTAAGTAATTCACATTCAACACTAATAAGTAAAATTCTTTCTCCTATGTGACAGCAGCACATGTTTTGGTGTCACGCTGTTATGCACGCAACAACTCCAGTATTATAAGCTTGAAACCATTTTTTTTAAATCTCTTCTCTCAAGAACTTTTATACAAACTGTTTTAGAATCTATAGACATTTCTCTTTACAGCATACGTAAAATTGCATTCAAAATCAAAAGATGAAAATAATGCAGTTTGTCAACCAAACATTGATCAATACCCAGTACTGTAGAATGACTCAATTATTAAAACATGTTTTGCCAAACACCAGTGTTCGTCTGTGCCATGTTCCTAATTTTAGTAGTATCACCAGATCACCATAACAAGTATTGGGATCTGGTAAACATTTATGTGGTACTGTAATTTGAGACATATTGTTGAACTGTCGTAATTTATTTGTCACAGATACAAAAAAATTCTGCATTCTGTTTATGATATCTGGCATACATAAGTTGTTGAATACAACAGTAATGATACAATATATATTGGTAGATATAATTACTGTTCTATTCAACAACTGTTTTTGTACTTATATATACAACATTCCTTTATAGTGCAAGTTATATTTTTGTTACAAACTATGTACAATATTTACCTTCATAAAATATGAAATTATTAAATTAAAAGTTTAATTAAATTAAAACATATTAGGGGCTATGCATTTCAACAATTAAAGTTAATGACCCAAATGGTAATTTGATATATGGGTCTAAGCTATTCCTGTGTACTGTCATTAGACCCTCCTGCATCACTGTTCAGTAGTACTGGACAATCTGACCTGCCACTCTGTACAGCTCCAGTCACTTGGTGGTCTGCATGCATATGCTGGGGGGGGATACCCAGGGGTGGGAGCTGCAGTGCAGTTAAGATAATCTTGATTACTTGGCTCAATGTGTGCTGACTCTCTTTGATTTTATCATTCTGGGGGAGAGACACTGGATACATTACAAATATGCCAACCTTGAGAAATGATCTATCAGATGCCCAATTTTATTATAAAAACGCATACTGTGATGTAAAATTTTACATACCTTTCATAACGTTTGATTTGATACACATTCCCATAAACCAAGGCTAATATCCTATATATGCCAATATAGTGTTTTGACAAAACCTACATGAAATTACATGTTAGAAAACAAACTGTTCTTAGATAACATTATAAATCATGGTGTGTAACAATTTACGTAACTGAGCAAAATGTATCAACATTTATAAGTTTGTTGATAACAAATAATATACAGTGCAAAGCCCGTTGACACATGGGCCCAAATTAACATACATGCTATTTATAATAAACATGCAGCAAAATAATGTTGTTTCAAATGTTTTATTCATACAGATACAAGCGATCAGACTGGATATTTATGGGTGTTTACATTATAGCTGAAGTCTATCTGAAATCTTAGTTTTTTGTCGAAAGTATTGGAGAAGATTGTTGCAAATCGACTCCATGAACACATTTATTCACAGCATTTATCAAATGCAATATGGACAATAGCAACTTAACTGCTCTCACCTTACTAGATCTATCAGCTGCTTTTGATACGACACGATCACGATCACGACATTCTTTTACATCGCCTTAATATACATTTTGGTATATCTGGCACAGCTCTTCAGTGGTTTAGTTCATATTTTTCAGACCAATACCAAAGAAGTAACATATCTGACTCACACATAGGTGGGCAAGTATCTTGACACAATTAACACATAATATTGGTGTCTTTAAGCTAATCCTCTAAGTAGCATTTCTATAGAATGGCATTCTGTTATCTCAGTATACATGCTGTCATTAGGGTACCCCCTCCAGTTCAGAACTACTTACATATCTGCTTATCCAACCATGTGCAGACAAGTGTACATTTCCAGGTTGGGTGCCTCATGGAAGCAGCAAACATTGTAGCAGAAATTACATTCGTACCAAAGGAGCTGTACTAGATAACATGAAGGAGCAAGTTCAGCACTGTCCCCCAAACCAGGTGTGGCAGAGCCTAGATGATTCTGGAGAGATGGGTGGTCCCAGGTCGCGAAAGCAAGTAGCAAATATGAGGTATATGGAGAAAAAGCAAAGACAGAGGCTTTCACAGAAAAACCAGGTTAATTTTACTGACCACGTGCAGAACATTGAGACAATGGTAAAGACCCATGAATTTGTGCAGCGAGTAGAAGTTGGGAAGGACAAGGTGCCTGCTATAATTTTATATACAGAGAACCAGCTGCTTGACATCAAACGTTTCTGCTGCTCTGCTCCACTCGCCCACTCTACTGTTCTCGGCGTTGACAAGACTTTTAATTTAGGCGACGTCCATGTTACCGTTTGTGTCTTTAAACATTTAGCAGTGACCAGGAGGGACACAAATGACCACCCAATCTTTGCAGGCCCATTTTATTTACACGGCAACAGTGATTTTTTTAGTTATAACAGTTTCTTCAGCCACCTTGCTGGTAAGCTACGAGGGACACCATCACATCCCATCTTTGGCACAGATGATGAGAAGGCAATGAAGCAAGCCATGCAAGCAGCTTTTCCGGATTCTAACCTACTCGGTTGCACCCGGCACCTGAAACAGAATGTAGACGCCTACCTAAAAGACAAGATTGGTGTGTGCCATAAAGACCGTTCATCTATCATCACCTCAATATTTGGGCCAAGTGGCATCACAAGTGCTGATGAGGATGTCACATTTGACCACGCATTAAAGAAGACAGAGGATTTAATCAATATTGCTGCACCATCCTTTAACACATATTTTCAAGATAGGGTTGTCTCTCTTCTTCATTCCAACTTCATAACCCAGGCTAAAGCAGTAGGTGTGACCCCTCTTGTAAACTGGACTAACAATAATTGTGAAAGTCTGAATGCCATGCTGAAGCATGCTGTCAATTGGAAGGGACAACCGTTGACCACCCTAGTGTTAAAACTTTACGATGTTGTGCGGACTCAGTACCAGGATCTGAAAAGATGTTTGGCTGGCCAGGGAGACTATATTCTGTGCCCACCATTTACCAAATTTTATGTGCCTATTGATGTGTGGTCGTGCCTTCCCAAGGAGAAAAGAGATAATCATTTCAAGAAATTTATTCGTTTCATTTGGATGATGGATTCCAGAACTGTCATATCAACTGACGGCAAATTGGCAGTGACAGGACCTAATGGTGGGAAAAAGCCAGGTCAGGTGAAGAGAAAGAGATGTGCCAAGACTTCAAGTGTCCCAAAAAGGAAAAGAATATAAATTAATCTTAGTGACCAGAACATTATATACATATAGATAGTTCCCAATTCCTTTTGGACCTCGAGGTGGTTGCCTGCAAGTGTGGGACATGGTTTTAGCCACTACCATTTAGCATGCTATTTATGTTACTCTCAGGTACTGCAGCAATATAGAATGTGAGCAGGTGGATTTTCACGTTAGTCCAGCACATACACATACCATATCAAATCTCACTGTTTGTCTAAATGTGTTGAAGTTACACAACATCATTTCTCCCATGAAGCTTTCTACTTAGGTGGGGCTGACTGGGGGGATGGAGGTTGATGTACTATTCACATAGTGATGTTTGTTTGAGGGCCAGTACTATAGGCAGAGAAAGTGTTGCTTTATTATGTCATTAACATTTTGATTTCTATCCAGATACATTTAGGTGGTGATGGTGGTCTAAATGACAGGACTATAGTCAGTGATGGTGTTGCTTTGTTATGTCACTAACATATAAATTCCTATCCATATACAATTAGGTGGTGACGATGGTCTGGATGACAGGACAATAGGAGGTGATGATGTGACTAACATTTTTATTTCTACCCAGACACAATTAGGTGGTGATGGTGGCTGATGGTAGTTTAAATGACAGAAGTAGAGGCGGCGATGATGTTGCTTTTTTATGTCACTAATGTTTTAATTGCCAGATACAATTAGGTGGTGATAGTGGGGTGGTGATGGTTTGAGTGACAGGACTATAGGGTGATGATATGACAGGACTCTAGGAAGTTATGATGTCACTAACTTTTCAATTTCTACCCATATACAATTAGGTGGTGATGGTGGTTTAAGTGACAGGACTATAGGCAATGATGGTGTTGTTGTTGTTAAGTCATTAACGTTTTAATTTATATCCAGATACAATTACATGGTGATGGTGGTTTGTGTGACAGGACTATAGGCAGTGACAGTATGCTCTGTTATGTAACTAACGTTTTGAGATCTTTCCAGGTACAATTTATGCATACTTAGCACATCATTAATCATTAACCATATTCTGTCACATTTTGCAAAGTATAGGCCTATATATTAATGTACGTAGTTTGGTACATTCCGTAGTGCTGTTTTTACCATCAGACATTTCAAAAGTTGATGTATGTTGTAATAATTATTTTTCGCATCAAGTTATTCCTTTAGATTAAACTACTGTTACGTTAAGTCTGGTGTTGTGTGTAACCTGTAAAATTTGATAAAAAAGAACTCCATATGATAGTGACTACAATATTAGTAAATTCTTTCAGTGTTATTTAATTTCTAACTCCCGTCTGCAAAGTGACAGAATATGGCACTATACACAGTCTCGACATACATCATACTGCATATTCACAAAACATATGGTAGAAGAATACTGTTACCTTCCCGTTGGTTTCTACCGTGGATCACAAAAGTAATTTATATTATTATTGTGTGAACTAAGAACAGTAACACGAATCTCTGATACGCTGTCTACAGGAAAGGTATAAATATTAACAGTAAACATGTAGGCCTATATGTGGCTATATATATATATAATGTGCAAACACATATTTTTTTCTTTCAGTTGCGTGCTGGTGCATGGAGACATGCAGTCATATTTGGCTGTCGTTAGTCCTTACACAGAATAATTGTGAATTATGAGCGTGTTGAATTTAGTATTATTTGTATTGATTTTTCAAAATAAATGTTTTTGAAACAATGTATGTGTTGTACATATAATGTGTGACAAGTACAGGTAGATCCTAAATGTGTATAACAGTATTATAACGAACTTCTCAGAGTCATATATCTACATAATGTCAAATCCCCAAATACATCGCCGTCGAACATTGACACAGAACATAACAACATTAACTTTTAACCAATAAGTGAATAACACTATAGTATCCTTTAAATAACGAATTACCATAACAATGACGTCAAGAGTATAATTAATTATATACTAGGCAAAACGCATTATGAATATGAGTTTATTACTGAAATTGATCCTTCTACACTAACCATGTGACACTGTAGGCAGTGTAGGTATAATTTATAAACCTTATTGCCTAATGAGTGGGCCTAATCCAGATATCAGATCTACAGCTTGGGCTTCGCTGTCTCAATATTAAAATAAAACAGGCTAGGTCGTTAATACTCGCTATCCAAGCATAAATAAGTCGGTGGGTTAACCTAATAACAAGAATATTTTAGTTTAATGTTACCCGCCAGGTAGCGCCACCACGCCAAATTCGAATGCAACCGGCGAGTTTAACAAGTATTTAACAAGATTGCCATCCAGAAAATTACTCTGGATGGCAGTTGGACAAGGAAGCCTTTTGGCTTATCGAGAGTCCAATACTTTTTATCTACATGTATCCCGCCTTTTTAAGGTGTGTGTCGATTTTATTTTTAAACATATTCACGCTACTAGCACCAACACAATCAGGAGATAATCTGTTCCATTCATTTACAGTCCTTTGTGAGAATGAGAACTTTCTTATATCTAATCTACACTGCTCCTTTACTAATGTAGCTTCATGTCCTCTGGTCCTTCTATCTTTCTTAACTGAGAAAAAAATGTTTCTATCAATATTTTCATAACCATTCAATATTTTAAACACTTCTATGTGATCTCCTCTCAATCTCCTGGTCTCTAGTGTTGTTAAACCACATTCTTTTAGGCGTATTTCGTAACTAAGATCCCTCAGATTTGGTATCATTTTAGTCGCTCTCCTCTGTACTCTTTCTAGCATATCTATGTCCTTCTTGCGATATGGCCTCCATGCTTGTATACAATATTCTAAATGAGGCCTCACTATTGTTTTGTACAGCGGTACTATTAATTCTTTTTTCTTATACGCTATATTTCGCCTAATTAATCCAAGGATTTGATTTCCCTTTGACGCTGCAATTCCGCACTGCTCTGAAACCTTCATATCAGCACTAATGGTTAACCCTAAGTCCTTTTCTTTTACAGTAGTACTTAGAACAGTACCCCCCATTTTATATTTTACCTCTTCATTCCCATGACCTGTGTGGAGGCATTTACATTTCCCAAAATTGAACAGCATTTGCCACTTTTCAGACCATTTGATCAACCTATCAAGATCATCTTGTAAATGCTGTCTGTCTCCATCACTTTTAATCCTTCTAAACACTTTTGTATCATCCGCAAATTTTAACACCTTGCTTGTTATATCATCGTCCAAATCGTTGATATATATTAAGAATAATATAGGTCCTAGTACTGATCCCTGTGGTACCCCACTCAATACCGATTTCCAGTTTGAAGCCTCCCCATCAACTACTACACGTTGTCTTCTGTCATTCAGCCATTTTTCTATCCAGTTTATTATACCATTTCCTATGCCATGGGCCTTTAGCTTAAGGAGTAATCTTTGATGTGGTACTTTGTCGAAAGCTTTTTGAAAATCTAAATAGATGATATCTACTGGTGATCCCTCATCTACCCACCTAGTGATGTCTTCCAAAAAACATAACATATTTGTTAAGCATGACCTCGCTTTTAAAAACCCATGTTGAGATGGGTTTATCAAGTTATGTTTAACAAGAAAATCCACCATGTGATCTTTAATTAGTCTTTCTAATAATTTGCAAATCACTGATGTTAAACTCACTGGTCTATAGTTCTCCGACTTGTTTCTCGAACCTTTTTTAAATAACGGTATAATGTTTGCCTCTTTCCATTCTAAAGGAACCACTCCCTCTTCTAATGACAAATTGAAAACTGTTGCAAGCGGTGCGCTAATTTGTTCTACAATTTCCAATAGTAGTTTGGGCGGAATCCCGTCCACTCCAGGTGATTTATTATCCTTCATAGCCCTTATTTTTTTAGCTACCATTTCCGAGGTTACAACTAACTGTCCTAAATAGTCTGAATCTGCCCCCTTGAACTTAGCCTCTGGTACTGGCAGTGAACTAATATCTTCCCTGGTAAACACTGAACTAAAATACTCATTCAGGTCTTCTGCCATTAAGAATCCCTCTGATATTGTATTTCCAGCACTATCTTCTAGAGGACCGACCTTATCCTGAACTTTCTGTTTGCTTCGAATATACGCATAAAAACTCTTACTGTCATGTTTTATATTACTAGCTAATTTTGTTTCATAGCTTCTCTTTGAATTTCTAATTTCAGCTGTAGCTTGATTAAGTGCTTCTTTATAAATGTTGTAGTCTTCATCATTTCCAGTACATCTATATGACTTCCACATCATTTGTTTATACTTAATTTTTCTAATGGCTTCTTTCGATAAGTGTTTCTTTTTAGACCGTTTCCCTTGTTTTTTGAAAGGTACAAATTTATCGACTATGCACTTAATTTCACTATTTAAGATATTCCAGCATTCGGTTGCTGTCTTATTCTTCAGTGTGTTATTCCAGTCTATCTTTGCTAAATATTTCCTCATGTCCTTATACCTTCCTTTGTGGAAATTTCTCCTATACTGCTTTTTACTATTCCTTTCTGATTTTACTTTGATGGTAAAATGTATCTGGTTGTGATCACTACTCCCCAGTGGCTCACATATCTTGACATTGTCAACTAATTCTTTCTGTGAGGACAAAACTAAGTCTAACACATTCTCTCCCCTGGTTGGTTCTAGCACATGTTGAGAAAGGAAACTATCTTGTACTAAAACTAAAAACTTGTGGTCCTCACTCCCCATACTCTGTAGAGATTTCCATTGTATATGCCCATGGTTAAAGTCCCCCATAATAATACAGTTCCGTTTGCTTACTTCCCTTATAGCGTTTTGTATTTTTTCATTCTCTTCTATGCTTATGTTTGGACTTCGATAAACTAACCCAACTGTTAACGTTGAGTTTCCTGTAACTATGTTACACCAAACAGCTTCTTCGCAATCTGCTTCTCTTTCTAATTTTATTTCATAAGCCTGGATAGATTCTTTAATATATAAAATAACTCCACCTCCCTTTCTTCCTATTCTATCTTTCCTAAACATTACATATCCTGTTAGTCCCAATTCGGCATCTGATATATCAGTGGTGGCCCACGATTCGGTTATACCTATTATGTGAGGGTCAATATCTTCTACCATAATGTTTAGTTCACTTCTTTTGTTTACTATGCTCCTTGCATTTAAACAAATGCATTTATATCCTGATTCAGAACAGTTTTCCAGGCTGTTCTTTGCCAATTTATTTCTGCTGTCTTTATCTATGCCTCCAGTTTCAGGCTTCTCTGTGAATCCCCCCTGCGAATCTAGTTTAAATAGATGCAGCCTGTCCCACTGTCAACAGATTGCAGCAAGTTCTCTGAGAAAACTGCTGCCCCCTTTCCACTTAGATGTAGGCCATCTCTCATGTACATATCTTCCCTCCCAACAAAGTATCCCCATAAATCTACGAATCCCACCCCCTCTTCTTTACACATCTGCTCAACTAGTGCGTTGATCGCCATCCTCTTGCAGTTTCTATATGTCGGCCCCCTTCCTCCCATTACTGGCAAAATTCCTGAGAGGATAATCTGTTCTACTCTTGTCTTCTTTAACTTCTTCACTAACTGTCTGTACTTCTGAACTATCCCAGTTGTTCCCTCCCTCTCTGCGTTATTTGTCCCTACATGTACTAGTATAGACCCTCCCTTGCCATGCCCCAGTACCTTCTCTACCCTTTCAGTTACATGTTCTATCCTAGCCCCCGGTAGACAAACAACGACGTCCTCCCCCTCGCTTAGAGTCTTATCTGTCTTTCTCATAATCGAATCGCCCATAAACACCCTCTCTTTCCTCATTGCCCCCTCAATTACTGCCTCAGTGTAGCTCTTTCTACGGTTTGCATCTGTCTGGTTGTAATCTTGTTCCCCTGTCTTCTGCTCTCCCGTCACAATCTCGTCCGTTCCATTCTTTCCTGACGCTGTTTCTCTTGTTACCTTTCTTCCTGTCATCGTCCCTCCCGACTTCTCTTCTGTCACATGTACTCTCACTTCCTTTCTTCCCGTCATCTTTCCTCCCATTGCATTTCCTTCTCTCCTCTCCTGTCTCTTTTTCCCTCCTACCTCTTTCTCTACGGTCACTTTCTCTCCTGCCACCTTCACACCTGTCACATTTCCTGCCGTTGATCCTCCACTTTCTTCCCCTCCGATCACCTTCCCTCCTTTCAGTCTCCTTTCCTCGGTCTTGTTGCCACTATTCTGCTCCTTCAGTTTCACAGTATTCCCAACTTTATCCCTGTCGTCTCTCACCATTCCGTCTGTCTCCTTGCTGATTCTCATCTCCATCCCCTTCACAATATCTACCAACCTAGCTACCTCTTTCTCCAGACATTTCACCTTCGAACACCCCACGCACTGAAAGGTGAATCCCTCTTCCTTGGTTTCTGTCCATGACTTCGTACAGCCGGATAAGGCAAAATCTACCCAACTGTGGCAGTCGTCGCACACCAAGTGTCTCTTTGCCTTGACTTGCCGCTTGCAAGGCGCCATATCAGAATTTATTTAATAATAATAATCTAATTAGCTATTTAAATTAGTTTTGTCAACTGTGTTTACACCATTCACTGTCTGTGTAGTCTTTAAGAAGACTGTTTTCTGTGCACAAATGTTACACTTTTCGTAAGATTGCGTACGCTAGACTGCCTTATTTATTTAGGTTATACAGCGCCCTAGCGAATAAGAGAGACACTAGCTACATAAACTTAGTTCGCCCGATTATCGCAAATGCTTAATTTTAACAACAAAGCTACCTTATCAAAATGTCTAGCAGGTACTGACTTACACAGATATTATCTTATGTAGGTAGTTTATGGTTGTTACTTTATCACCTATATATTCTACCACATAACGAGGTTTGTTAAATCTTGTTTACAAACTTATCGTAGCCGTAAGCTAACGTACCCTATTATCACTCACTAGACTAAAGTTTCCTAAAATACTTTATCTAACTAACTTTAAGCACAACTGCTACTCAATATATGTTTACTGCTACTTTATGAATGATATTGAGGTAAGAATAATACTTATCAATCAGTAATTCCACTTGTTTATGAACTTTGATACACCACCAATTTCAACGATCTATCTCCGCCAAATATAGCCTCGAGTTGTCACGACACAAGCGATGATAAAAGTTGCGAATTTTGTTACTCCAATGTGAAGTACATATCTGAAATTTGGCGAGCTGCACACACATACCTCCTACGTGCCACCAACAGCCCGCTTGGTTACCAACACTACATACATTTTGGTCGTGCGTGGTCGTTCGTGGTCGTGCGTGGTCGTTCGTGGTCGTGCGCCTTTTAGTCATACCGCTTAAAAACAGCCTCCCCCATTCATGACATAGACGCTCACGGTTCATAGACGAGACTGGCTGCACTGACCGTTTTATACACATTTTAGATGGTTGTATACGTTGCTTTCACTGAATTGTACACGTTATAGTACGAATAAATATTATTATTGACAGTTTTCGAAACATCATGAATTATCGCTCACACACAGTACCAACCTTCCCGACAAACAATTCGCGTTTTCTGGCAGACTGCTTGGCACTTCGTTTCTTCCGTTCATCGACTTTGAGTTCTTTTAAATTCCAACTTTGATAAAACAGCTCATAACGTGGGTGAAAAATGATCGATATAAGTATTCTGTACACCACGTCGTGACATTGGTGATGACAGCGCAAGGCCTGACCAAAGCAATTATATAATTGCTTTGGCCTGACTTGCAAGGGATACTTCAGTATTTGCAAGTTGCTTAGCTTAGGTCACTGAGTGCAATTTGTGCCAGATTATCTTTTCGAGAACTTCTTTTCGAGAACATATTTTGGAGACAATTTTTTGGAGAAAATATTTTGGAGAAATATTTGACCAAACGCCATTCTAGTGAATTATTTGACAACAATCTTGCACAATGACAGCGTAAACGGATAATCGAAAGTCAGAATTCGACAATCTCGGCGTAAATGGATAATCGAAAGTCAGAAATCAACAATGTAGCATTGTGGAATTATGGCCCTAATATCGTTCCATAGAGTTCATCCAGCTGGCCATCATCTTGTTGGGTGGTGCACGTATCTCGACACACCAGTTCAGCCCACCAGGCGCCTACCACCATGCTCGCTGGATGGCGAAAGGGATCTACTGCTTGAAGATATTCGCCTTCCATGAGTAGTTCAAGCTTACTAGCCACGAACAACAGGCTCTAAAGCGCATCTGCCTGTACACGATCACAATCTACATCAGAGCATGGGTAGATGCAGCCAGCAGCAGACGTGCGCCTATCTACGACCTCTGCCTCCTTCGTGACCTGGAGAACTTCGATGAAGTGGATGGTGTGATTGCACAGACAGCAGCATTGAAGATGATGGGCCATCTCTGGTATCTCAGTGAAGACCTAATCTCTCTGGCGCTCTTCACTGACCGTGTCTCTGCAGACGAGAAGACGGCAGTTGTAGCCGCCTTTGGGATACCTGCATAGAAAAATGACCTGCGGCGGGTGGAGGCGAAGAAGATAGTCTCCTTCAATGAACTGCACCTCGCCAATTTCGCAACAGAATGTTCGCTCAACTTCTTCACTGCTTTCAACATTGCATGCTGCTTTCTCAACAGCAAGCCTGTGTCGTGGCCCAGCCGACAGGACTATCTTAACGCAGTGAAGACTGTCTCTGCTTTGCGTCTTGTAAATGACTGTGCAGAGAAAGCCGTCAAACTGGCGACGGCTTTCCACCTGGCTATCACAGATGACGAAAAACAGCGCCAGCTCATCTTCCAAGTCGTAGATTCGCATCGTGGGCTGATGTATCAGGCTACAAAGACGAGGATGATGGATCTTTAATAAGGCAAAACAGCTGTTCTGCTATGCATTTTTCATATATGAGATTGTGTGAATGTTTACCTTATATAACATGTTCTGCTCGGAAATTTCAAATGTTCAACCTGGAGTGCAATAAATCTGTTTCACTAAAAAAGGTATGTAATTAGCTAATTGGTATTGGGGTGATACTCGTATGATTCATAGGTCACTGCGATAATTTTAGTAAAATAGGTTAAATAGATTTTGAGATATAGTATTCTTAAATTTATTCCTATATTGAGATTTTACAAAAACTTTGGGAGCTTTGAGAGGTATTTTCCTCTCAATGGTTTTCTCTTTTTTGGCCACCCTAATATATATATATATATGTGTGTGTGTGTGTGTGTGTGTGTGTGTGTGTGTGTGTGTGTGTGTGTGTGTGTGTGTGTGTGTGTGTGTTTTCACAATCTGTGACAGCAAGGAAAGGAAGAAGACTGTCTTTTCTAAGGATTAAGCAGAGCTTAAGTCGAAGGGTAAGTCCAGTCCTTCAAATTTTTTTTACATTTACATCACATATATATATATATATATATATATATATATAGATAGATAGATATATATATATTGTGTTCACAAATAAAGAACGCTCATGTTTTGTAGGTGTCACACAACATTATTGTTGTATATATGTTAACATCGGTACATGTTTAATAATAACTCTAAGTTAAGCTAACCATTTATATATGGGCTACTTAGACTGTAATAAATTAGTAACAGTATAATCCAGTTTTGTAAGCACGAGATATGCACGCAGACTAAGCAGAATATGTCTGAAGCCTGGGTGTGACATTGCAATGTTGTGTTGTGACTATTAAAATAAGATCTCAGTTTCTTTGAAGTGTTAAATAATATCTGGGTCTACATTTGATATGGAGGTGCTGCAAAACTTGGCATTCGGGGAGTTGAGAGGGTTTTGTTCGTTGGCAATTGTGCCGAGGTTGATGATGATGATATTCTGATGACCATCAACATTCAAGACGTACTGGTGCTCCTTTCGACGGGTGAGACTTTCCCGATGTGTACCAAGGAAGCTATATAAATACCACAGCAAAGTAGGTAGTCTGCGTGCGTGCGTGTGTGCGCGCGCGAGTGTGTGCGTGAGTTTGCGAATTCGTGTGTACATATGTGTTAAAACAGTAACTACAATACAATGAAATGAAGCACAGTCTGTATAAACCTAGATTTTCTTAATTTGCAGTTTTTATGTTTTCGTAAAATCCAACAATTCTGCTGAATTTAATCGAAATTAGAGTTGGGTTATGCAACAAGTTTGCTCATTTACAGTTGTTGGATTACATTTAAAGATTTTGAATAGATGATTTTTCCTTGCAGGATGTTAATATACCTTTAGTATTTAATTATCTTCCTTTGACTTTTTTCATGGTAGGCATTCATCAATATGTCATTTTGGTATTCCAAGGAATGTATCGTATGAAATGTTAGGGTTCGGATCATTGCATAACTCTTCCCAGTTTGCATTTTGTAATCTTATATTAAGTTGAGTTCTTTGAATAATTCATACATTTTAATATAGATTTGCATTTGTTTTAATTTTTAAGCCAATTTTATAGAAGTTACATATTGGGAAGTGGTATGAT
Organism: Escarpia spicata; assembly: GCA_963995525.1. NCBI lineage: Eukaryota > Metazoa > Annelida > Polychaeta > Sabellida > Siboglinidae > Escarpia > Escarpia spicata. Next base: position 12,000,674 of record OZ023215.1, on the reverse strand, counting down.
ATCATTATAAAGAATGCCATATTTAATGGAATATTCATGAATGTTGGTTATTATATTATCAATGAGTGTTGCAGATTGATGTGTGATCCCGGTCGGTCTACTAATTATTGGAGAAAACATGTTTGCAAACACATTGTGAACAAAATCTGCCGTTTCGTGATTAGTGTCAGTTGTTAGTATAAGTCTATATTTAAATCTGCAATTAATATGCATTTCTTTATGAGGAACATGAAGACGGAAAAGTGTACACACTCAGAGAATCACATCGAGGAACTTAATTATGCCTTCGACCGACATTTGACCAGTCTGGGTGTCCTATTTTGGACCACTGATCCAATATAAGACATCCGTGTTCCATTATACGTATCATCCCAACACACATGAGATATGGATGTCACAAATTTGGCTCGTGGATTGGCGGCACCAAATGGGACGGATTCGTGACAAAGGTCCAGAGTGCAACAAGGATGGGTAAAACAGGAATATTACACAACACATGGTGGTTTAATGTTGGAATCGAAGTGAAATACCCATTTAATGACAATAATAAACCAGTTAAACAAATACAAATATACAGTTAGCCAACTATTAAACGAATTCCTCGTTACAAAGTATCACATGTACAGGTACATACATCTATAAACCTATGTTATCAGAATAAATAACAAAGTGTTATTGCTCACCCACTAACAGAGTCGTGAAATCCGGTATAACTAATCATCTTGGATAACGAACAACAAGGGGTATGCCGGTGGGATGCAAAACTCAACCCCGGCATTTCCGACGAGTATAACTATGAATACACGAGGAAAATACGGCCGTGTCTCAGCAAGGAAGGCGTCGAAAAGCGTCACGTGATGAACGAAACATGTACGGCTGTACGACGGTACCCGGTGGACGTCGATAGGCGTCATGTTAGGAACGAAACGTATACGGCAATACGACGGTACACGGTGTGCGTCGATAGGCGTCGCGTGAGAAATCAAACGTATACGACGGTACACGGTGGGTGTTGATAGGCGTCACGCGATAAGCGAATGTATACGGCAGTACGACGGTACACACAGGTCGTCGATAGACGTCAGGTGGAGAACGTACATGGCAAAGATCAGTAGCGAGAGGATACTCAGAATTGTCGAGAAGTGGGGCAATGCGAACTGCGAAACCCTAGTCTTCACGATGTATGCGAGACGATCTGCAGTATAGGCAGCAACAACCAACAATCCTGTCGGTGAATGATAATCAAAGAACCGGTGCTCTTGATTCAATTTTGTTGTGCCATGACGGTTTTCACTGGCAATTCTTCCAAGTAGCGAAACACAACCATAATACAAGGTTGTCTGCATTTAAAATATTGATAAAGTTACAATTTCAAAACACGGGCGACAAACCACGTCAATATAAGTCCCATGACTTGGAGACAAGATAATACACGCTCACAACAATGCAACTACGGTCGTCTGACTTTAAAATGGGTGTAATTATCTTAAATAATGTAATGGCGTCCATGCGGCGGAGGTCTAACTAGCCAATAGCAAAACTAAACACAAACTAAACCATCCCAGAAACTGCGCTCCTGAATCTTTGGACCCTCGGTCATACTCCATTCAACTTGTTGGGTTTAAAACAAACTTTCTTGCATACTATACACATAATCGTCAACTCCTGAAAAACCTCAAATTACCTCAATCACATCTAAATTTAATATCACCAGAATCCCTGAATCCTGACGGTAATAACGACAATAATAACATATCATAACTGAATAAATTTTTTGGTAAAAAAATATTCCATTCAGACATGAGGTGTGAAACATTAATTCGCACTTGCCCGACGCGATAAACAACCTTCCTAATCCACGCTACTAACTTCTTCTAATGTCACCAAACGTGGCTTACAATAACATCACATTATCAGTTAGGTTAACCTGTTCTACACACACTAAATTCGTCGTTCCTAATCGTAAAATTATTAACTAATCAAATATAATTTGTTAGCCAGTCGATAATATGATTTCCGATTTGGTCGCAAGATGGCCCTAGTGTTACATTCAAGCACTCCAGAACCATCCAAGGAAATTCCTGCCTAGTTTATTGATAATCGCTTTAATTTTGAGCCAGACTAATCTACTCAAAATACATCGTGACAATGGAAATGTGTCATAATTTTGAAGTTTCTGCATGTGTATTTTAGAGTCCTATTTATAGCTCGGGGCCTTGTTGAGTAAGAGGGGAGGCCTACATGTATAAACACGGAGGGAGGTTACAAATATGGTATGGGACTAAAATCTCCCTTGGCGAAACATAAATTTAAGAATTATTGTCACTAAATTGTCATATCATATCTTCCTCCACACACATTCGTCTATTCGTGGCAACATATTATTGTTTGTTCTCAGTTCAAAATTAAATTATATCGAATTTATTTGGCCCTTGGTCGTCACGTGTCGTCTTTATGGGACGCCGTGGTTTTCGTGATTTATGCATTAAGCCACTACCTTTTTTTATAAGTATGAAGTGCGTGTTGCCCTTGGTTTCTTTCAAAGCATCAACAATTGACTGATGACTTATAATGAACCAGAAGCACCTATATTGGACTACCTGGTCCAATATCAGGACCACTGTAGTCCAATATATGTCACATATTACTCAAATTGGACCAATTAAGATAAACATTTTTGGCATTTTTTTGAAAAATAACAAATACATTGACTCTATTTTCTGCTTGCATAGAGAGCTTATAGCAGTTTGTGGCCTGACCTCTAATAGTTCTCGGTATCACGTGCAGGAATGGGGAAAGAGGGTTCGGAAGTTAGTGGGTTCAATATCGGTACACTTCACCTAATAATAATAATAACAACAACAATAATAATAATAATAACGAGACAAGGCGCTGATGTCGCCTACTCCATTATTAGAGCCAGTGGTTTAGCTGCAGCTAAAATAACTAATGCAGCGCCCCTACGAGTTATCGTAGATTGAGCGCATCGGTTCTGTGAGTCCACGTCAAAAGTTTACCAATTTTTATGTGTGGAATATTTTACTTCCTTTTTATATATCACGGCGACCAACTTTCGAAATACAGTAAATTAACATTGCCAACGTTTCGAAGCGGCAGGAAGTGGACTCGAACACTGATGCTCTCGGAGTAACATGAACATAAACATGACTGACACGTAGCTCGATCTGCTCAGGGTTGGCAAAGGAAACGTTCGCTGTCCATCTCCTTTCTTGGTGAATTGCAGATCAGATTCAACGACAGGTATAAACCATCGTAAGTAATCATACAAAACCATTGACCGCAACGAAATGCACAGAATATCGTAAACACAGTGATTCATTTGACTACTGTGTATTTAAATGTGAGTTTCTGTACTCCGTTAGTGTTTGCTTTGACATATCAGGTGTGAAGAAGCGAAGCGGAACGACCTATCGAGTAAATACCAGACGGGTACAAAACATCAGCAACAAAACTTCGTCAACACAGTGATTCATACGTAATTTTAGAAAGAAGTGATATGTACCCCTTTACAGTGTTTGCTTTGGTGGAGCAGGCGTGAACCAGTGGGGCGGAACGACCAGTAACACAAGTTCGAGGCGGCTTCAGCGCGAAACAGCCGTATTGATAAAAAATATTCAGAAAACGCGAGATGTTAGAGGCAACGTTCACAACTTCCAACGAAACGTATGTCAGCTGGTCCGTGTGTCTGTTTGCCAGTAGATTTGTACGATCAATGAAACTGTTTGGTTTAGTCACTGACGATAAGATTTTCACACTTGGCACTCACGCTTTGATATTTCCCGGTGGCTTAGCTGGAAGAATTTTAGTTTCTATATGTCACAATAAAATCATATCGAGGCGATTGCATACTATACTGTTTGTTTGTTTGTTTGTTTGTTTGAATAAAACATATTGTATAATCATTATGTATAAAAGTGACTTCTTGCTCAATGATGTAAGGTTACTGCAGCAACCGTTTCAACGGACTGGTGTTCCTGTCGACGAAAATGAGTGTCTAGCAGAATGGGGTCTTTTTCGGGACTATTACGTTGTTTGATAATTTATCGCAATATAGGTGATACTGTATTCTACTTCCGCGTCATGTTATATCATATCTGCGTGCCGGGGCACACCGGTTGAGAAGCACTTGTTTAATGCATTAATACACACAGCACAAGGATATTTGAATAGTATCTACAATTCAGTATTGATTACCAATATTGAATATTGTTTTGATAGGGGTCCTGTTGAAAAATGTTCGCCGCCGCGCCGCCGGAACTTCAGCTTATCAGCTTAATTCGAAGGGTAAGTCCTGTTCTTACTTGTTTTGTAATAATCCTTAAGAAACTGTTACATTTACATTATATCTCTATATTGTGTTCATAAATAAAGAAAGCTCATGTTGTGTAGGTGTCACGCAACATTATTGTTGTATGTATATTAACATCTATACATGTTTAATAATAACTCTAAGTAAGCTAACCATTTACATATAGGCTACTAAGACTGTGATATCTTAGTAACAGTATAATCCAGTTTTGTAAGCACAATATATGCACGCAGACTAAGCAGAATATGTCTGAAGCCTGGGTGTGACATTGCAATTTTGTGTTGTAACTATTAAAATAAGATCTCAGTTTCTTTGAATTGTTAGTGTTAAATAATATTTGGGTCTACATTTGTCATGGAGGTGCTGCAAAACATGGCATTCGGGGAGGAGTTGAGAGGGTTTTGTTCGTTGGCAATGGTGCCGAGGTTGATGATGATGATGATGTTCTGACGGCCATCAATATTCAAGACGTATTGGTACTCCTTCCTACGGATGTGAATTTCACGATGTCTGCCAAGGAAGCTACAGAAATACCACAGCAAGGCAGGTAGTCTGAGCATGTGCGTCTGTGTGTGCGTGCGTGCGTGCGTGCGTGCGTGCTTGTGTGTGTGTGGGGTTGCGAATTATACTACAATGAAATGAAGCACAGTCTGTATAAACCTAGATTTGTTTAATTTGCAGTTTTTGTGTTCTCGTATAAGCCAACAACTCTGCTGCATTTCATCAAAATTGGAGTCAGGTCATGCAAAAATGGCCTAAAAGCGGTTGATTTGACACGGAATGACCCTGCTTTTTGTTTGACAGTTGCTATTTGTGCACTGACAACAGTGCTCGACATCCCTGACCCAGTTCCTGGCACGTCAACAGCAATTGCCCCTACGTCCAGGAGTAGGAAATTAATTAACCCCATGACCTCAGCCGAGCCACCGGCGCACCCTTTCAGCTCCAACAGACAAGCCATCAATAAATACACTGCAATACCAACAGTGAGTGGCAGGGTACACCAGTGCTTGGTTGCGTGTAGGTATACAGATGTCAGGCACCACCCTTTATGAAAGTTATGATGTAGCCATGTTCATTTCAGGGTATTATCAATATCCATTACTGTGCCAACTATTGATTATTATTCATGTTTTTTTCCTGTATTTGCATGCAAACGTCATTTATTTTGTATACCAGATTCCAAGTTAACATATTAAGGACAGCATTGCTTATACTTAATAAAGACATTTTTATCTGGTGTTTGATTGTAGAAGCGTTGGCTCTGTTTTTATTCCGGGTTACCACATATTTATTTACGGGCTGTAACAGGTATACTTATGAGAATCGGTGAGATGTTTGCACAGTGTTGTGATGCAAAACGAGAATATATACCTAGACATGATTTATTGCGGAAACGTCCATACAGACATATGTTTATATTAATGGACCTAATATGTGATTATACGGTGAGCTTGGATACACTATGGCATTCCAGCAGCTGAAAGCACAAACAGGATTTAAATGTGACAAAGGAGGAAAGACCATGACGATCGTGGTACAGAAATAAGTGAGTGAGTCAGCATGCAATTCCTTATTATTAATATCTCAGCCTCCCCCAAAAAACAGCAATCCATTCTGACAAGTATCATCACTGCGTCATATATACCGTATGATATTAATACATGCGTGCACTTCTTCATCTTCAATTGAATTATGCTAGCTTGGCTAATAGTGTGGGTAGAAAGACGAAACTGTAGGTATAAAGAAGAAACAATAATAAGATCAATATACTCGGTGGAACTCTTATTACCTTCTTGGGCACTTCTTCACTGTCTAACTGAATCGTTGTCTGCAAAGTAAATACTGAATGTCACAGAACATGTCTGAAGAGTGTTGAGAGCTGGATTAATATAACACTGTTTTATAATAGTAGTACTAGACTGTTCCGGTCTAATTATTTTGTGACCATTTAGTAAATGTTTATACTTAATGGTTTGCCTTATAGAATCTACCACAGAAACAACTCGTTGCCTACAGAAGTGCCGAATGGACAGGCTCTACCCGGCTAGTAGTGTGCACTACTGGAGACGAAATGGTGGATCAGTTCATCACAGCTGATGGGAACATCAAGATCATTTGCACATCTATGTCTTTCATGCAGGCCTTGTACGTGTCACTCTCAGTGTACTACACTGCGTGGATCAGCTACCCAAGGGCCTACTCACAGGTGCTTGGGTTGCTCCAGCAGTGTGTGCTCAATGAGCCATTCGTTGAGCCAAAGTCCCAACATTTCATCCAATGTTTGCACAAGCTCAAATGAATGGTGTAAGTGGTGCATTCTGTTCAATTTTCAGTCACTCCATTTGTGTATGCGTGTCTATTCACTGCGAAAGCTAGATGACACCAGACGTGCATAACAGTTACAACGCTACAAAGCGACATTGCAATAAGCTTGACCAATTTTTACATTGTATGTTTTATTGTGGCACATCTGATTGTTTAAGTTACGTGTATCTTTACGAATACAATACACGCTACGTGTACACTACATTTCATAGTTATACACTGTCAGAAAAAAGTTCAAATGTGTGGTGCACCTTCACTGTCCAGTATTACAGCATCCAACCAAATCTTGCAGTACTACGCTGTACCGTTTGTATTGTTTCTTCATTCTTACAAAACATGGTTCCATATTTTTATTTGGTCATACATGTGCCTTCTGTTAACTATCAAAATTGGTTGCATTCTGTTTTAGCAACTTGCTATTGAACAATTCGTATTTACGTTTATAATCGTACATGTTGACTGATACTGTATTGTTAATGTTAAAGATTTAAGTCAAACTAAATGTATTCTATTTCAGCAGTTTGCTATTGCAATATTTGTTTTGATGAAGCTGTTCGTTCATTGTGTTCTTATACAATAATAAATGCTGATATTAACACAGGTGTTCGTCTCCAAGCATGTTTATGGAATTATGCATGCAGAGGTTCCAACCTAAACATATTGGAATCTGCTATACGCCTATTTAAGATAATCGCTATGAACTAAGCACCATGTAGGTAATTTGTTAAACAGCTAGACGTTTTCAGTTTTAAACGCTTGGCGTAAACGAATAAACACCTGATTCAGCTATACACCCTGTAGACACAACGTTTAAACACCTAAACACGTCCAAGCTTGAGTGTTTAAAAGTCAATACCCAGGTGTTTATAAACCGAAACAGCCGTTGTTGAAAATTAAACAACTAAACACGTTTTAAAATTACACGTGTTTAAAAGTTGTGTCTATAGGGTGTATAGTTTAGTATTTGTTTTTATAGTGCACCCAAGCGGCTAGGTTGGTGACGTAAGACGATTATACTATGGCACAGTTCTTTTCAGAAGGGGGCTTTGTTACGAAACATAGTTTTGTAATTATTTTTAATTACTTTGACGGTATTTGGACTGGAGAAAGACAACCAAGTGCAATTTACGTAACAAGTTGTTATGCAACAGGCCATATGTGATGGCTAAGAGCAGACTGCGTATGACATTTGGCATTTGGAACTCTGCGTTGGAAGTAGACAGCGACAGCTGTTGGGTGCAGTTCTCAATAATGTTGTTAATAACGAACCTGGGATTTCGCTACGCAGATACATGTCTGGGAGATGACATGTGTAAGATCCTTGTGCATGATATGAGTGTAAGATGTGTGTTTAACAATGTATAAATCACATTTTGGGTTATGGTGTTTGTATGTTTGTGTTGAACGAGACTCTCCATACCATGGAATGGAACAATATAACGTGATGATTGTCAATACCGATATTTATATAACAACATCTTTTGCAATGGCCCTGGCCAAAAAGTGAGGGCGAGTGGCCTCCACTCAATAGGAGGCAATAGCTGCATAGTGGAGACTCATCCCACGCCACTTGATTTTAGGGCTGTACCAGCCTTGGTGGGTGTACATCAGAATGTCCCACTGCGTGTGCTATTTAAAGCATCGGTTCTTGCCCCAGACCCGGATGCACCTGCGCCAGTTGCGATAACGCGACTTGTACTTTGTTGCCATCGGATAGTGCCATATGAAGATATCGCCCTCGGTTGTCCCGTTTACGACAAGCCAACCTTGGCAAAGCCACTTCCTCGTTGTTGCAGCGATGGAGTCGCGTGCAATCAACCTCCAGATGTTGTTCGTCTGATGTACAGTCGGGCTGCCAGAATTCTGACGAGCCTGCATCGTTGTCGAAAAAACAACCAATTTATTTTAAACAGTCATACATGTAATAAGACACCATTATATCACGATTTATTTAGCGAATATCAAAACATATAATTTTCCAATGCAAGTACAATTGTGTTTCATCATCCTAACCGTTGGTTTGTATAGTTTAGTTTTCATTCCATTGATTTGCAATACACTAAATAGCAATATCGTTCAATCTTGTATTTCACTTCGAATGCTATTGACGAGTTTTTTTTTAGCACGTACCTGAAAGAAACCTATGATTCGGTCCATCTAGTAGACAGGCGTGACGCCGTTCTTGAAGATGCACCACGTTTCGAGCGTCTTTCCAATCTTTTCGATGTACTTCTGAACACGTTATTGGACGATTATGAATACTTTGGTGTTCTGCAGCTCTTCGACCCGGTCGTGCCGTCGCTACCGCACCGATACAGGTCTTGACTTCCTGTGCCGTAGGTCGATGTCTTGTTGTGCGATCGACGATCGTAGTAGGCAAACACCATCGCCCAAGCCACGAACCCACATCCAACAGCGCAACCTTTCTTGATATTGTGCTGCCAGTAATACGGGAATAAACTCTCGTCCGGGATGGAACAGTACTTCCAGCTGGAGTAGCTCGTGTATTGTTTCCCGCGTTTCGGGCGAGTGTGAGTTGAGTCGAGACTGTAATGTTTCACTATTACCTCGCCAGTCGACAACTGAATCCGCAGCTCAAACTCGATGCCCTGTTTCCCATTGAACAAAACCGGCACGTTCTTGCCGATACCAACATTGATGTAACTCAGTTGCAGGAACGTCTTCTTCTGCGACAAGCCGATGCTGAAGTCGCCGTCGACGCTGCAGAAGGACAACATACGTCACACAGCCGCCAGGTACCCCCTAGAGTCAGTGGCCGATTGTGTTTGCGCTGAGCGGGGAACCCACATTGACTGAGACAGTATGTTCATCAACGGGAATACGAATCATTCCACCGAGGTGAACATAGATCTCCGTGTAGCTGGACACGTCTTTCGTCTCACTGGGCAGAACAATGTGGCCGTTGTCCTTGAAGGCTGCCTTGGCCAGTTCAGCTGCTCGAGCAACCCAAAGCGCCTCCAACACGGAGCGCCGTTGTTCTATGTATTCGTGCGCGTGCTCGAAGTGAGAATCTTCTCCAGACTACAACATAATACGATTGACCAAAGCGTTAGTGTAAACGGTGTGTATGATATACGCCCATTCACACATGCATGAACGTACGCAGGCAGGCAGGCACACACACACGAAGGCACGGACGCACACAAACATACACATTAACAAACAAACACACACATTCTGCTTCTTAAATCAACACTGATCTATGGTGTCTGCTGTTTGCTACAACAGCAAGAATAGTGTGACCAAGCAGTTGTACGTCCGAAACAACAGCTCAAGTAAACACATATATCTTGGTTAGATAACTCTTATATAGGCATACGTCATTTTACTATGGTAATACTGCATATTATCACATAGCAATACTTTGAATCACGCTCTCAGGCCAGGTCGAATAATTTTTTATTAACATCCAAATATTGTCAATGTTCCTTACAGAGTTTCCAATCAGCAGCATTTCCTCTGCTGTTGTTGCAACAATGTTGTCGTTTTTGTCTCGACACATCATTTCTCCGCTACAACATGAGGTATTTGAAGCATTTGTCGCCGTATCCCTCTGCCGTAAATTCAAGCTCATTGATTGTCGACGGAAGAGGGCCCTGGGTCGACACCTTGTGGTCTCCTGGTAAAAGATCATAATTTATATTGTGTACACCTGATGACCAGTCTCACATATTAACACATTACATCCACGGAGTAACCCCCCTACGTTCGAGTAGTATGCACTATTCACCTAATGTCCGTTTTGTTTCTGTGTACATACAATGTTCATGTCTGTTCTGAGCTTTCACGCATGCGCTAAGTCAATTCTAAAACGGTCTATGGCTTTGTATCAGGCGCATTGTCACATTAAGGCCGGGATACATTGACAGTTTTGTATACTTGTTGTAACGGACTGTTTTAATTGGAAAGTGAGTTTCGTACAGCTGAGTAAGTATGTCTTCAAGTATTTCATAATTATTATTTGGGTTAGCAGAGGGATCTTGATTTAGTTTCCCCGTAATACATAATTGACTTAAGGCTTCACAGTAATTTAAGGTAGACTTTTCATTATTTGTCCAAATTTTCACATATTTGGGAGTACCTTGCTTAGATTGTAATTTGTAATATTTTGATGATCTGATATATTACTCATAAGTACTTACAATATATCTGATCAATGAGTGTACAGTTATTTACCAAAAAACGGGTCGGTTGAGTGATCTTCGCATAAAAACCATTCGTACAAAATATATCAAAATAATCCCCAATTTGTTGTCTATCATATACTTTCAGCAAATCAAGTTTGAAATCTTCAACTATTATTGTTTCGGAGCTTTCCGTACCCAATTTTAAGAAGACAGGTGCCAATTCCCCAGTAAAAGTGGATATTACTACGTCTGTGTTATTTAGTTTTAGTTGTCTGTCAATATTACCTATTGTAATGTTTTTTTTTAAGATTCGCTCCATAAATGTCAATAAACAGCCCCTCCCAAATATCAGATGCCTCGTATACATTCCTTGTGTTATATTGGTAACGTTCATGTAAATATATAATTAGGCGTCCGTGACCTGTACATTTTTTGCCTTGATGGATAATATTATAATTTGGAAGATGATATTGAGACAAGTCTGAATCCTCCGAGAGCCATGTTTCCTGCAAGCATATTGCGGTAAAGCCTATGCCTTTGTTGCATAAGTCCAATAAGATTGTGGAAAGGTAATTAAACTTTGAATTAATGCATTGAGTATTTAAACCGAAGATAGTAAAACTATCTTTTTGTAGAAGCGAGAGTTTCATTTAGTTTCAAAGTGTCTATGTATGGCGAATGTGTCAACATAGCTATGTTTTCATTATTGTCATTTTTCTCGCTCTGTGCCACTTTTGAAGTCTTTGCATTGGCTTCCTGTACGATATCGTATAATATTTAAGATCTGTACTATTACATATTACGATCATCTAGTTCTGACCTACTTTTTGTTCCTAGAGTCAACACTAACATTGGAACTAGGGCTTTTTCTGTTGCTGCACCAACTCTTTGGAATATGCTTCCTCTTAGTGTTAGATCAGTTGAAAATATTACAAAATTCCGTCGTCATTTAAAAACGTATCTTTACAACCTTGCTTATCCACCGTAGCTTCCTAACGTCTTGACCCATCTGTTGACAACTGGAAAACTACTTATGGATTTTGAGATTGACCAACCCTTTTGTTTTGATGCACCTCTGAGCTTGGTTTCCAAGGATTTAGGCGCAATAGAAGTTATCTTATTATTATTATTATAAATTACCGAGAATGTGTTGTAGGTTATTAGCAACTGATCCACCAACATTTAATAGTATTCTGTCTTCCGATAAATTATCATCTGTATTTTGTGCCATAGATATGATGGTTAGATTTCTATCGTGTACCACAAAAGGAGTAGTTGTCGTACTGGAAAAGCAGTCCGGTAGTACTAAGGTAACAAGCAGTTGAAAAGTCGTTCCAAACAGAAAATAGAGAACAACAACAAATAAATGAACATAATAGGTGTTACTAGAGCCGGTTACACAAAAATAGTTTAGTGACACATGTAAGTTAAATGTATAACTATTCGACGTAACTTAGTACATAGTACATAAATTTGGACGAGCCACAAAATAACCTTAACTATATATCCACGAAAAACGTAATTACTTTCAAAAGAAGACGCAGTGCATCTCAAATGATATACGTGCAGTACATATTGTTATATACTTTCCGCGGAAATATTTACTAAATGCATTTTATAACAATACATGATGAGACGACTGATGACTTGATAGTGTAACACCAGAGCCACAAATTAGCCACCAAAATCATATCACAAATCCTGATGAGTCATACTGTGTGAAATCAACCATACGTATATGTACGTAGTTTTGTGTATGATTTGTACTGAGAGTTCTGTGTCAGCGTGTACGCATGTCATTGTATGAAATGAAAGTATGACTCCTGTTGTGTGTGAGTGCATGTTTATTCATAATATAGAACATTTTGGTGTCTATCGGGACTTCACGTTCCTTAAGATACATAAACGTAACAAATATAACCAAAAAGTAGCACAGTTATAAATTGTGATGTGTTTTCTACGAAAAATATTGACTAAGAGCATTTTATAATAATGCACGCTGAGACGACTGTATACCTGGGATACGATATTGTACACCAAACGTGATAGTTCATGATCAGTCAATACTGTGACATAAGCATGTGTGTGTTTGTCTGTGTGTGTGTGTGTGTGTGTGTGTGTGTGTGTGTGTGTGTGTGTGTGTGTGTGTGTGTGTGTGTGTGTGTGTGTGTGTGTGTGTGTGTGTGTGTGCTTGCGTGTGCGTGTGTAACTGTACAATGTTTGGTTTGTGATTAATCGTATTTGTGCGGTGTTAATAGAAGCCGACAGTATGACTATTATTTGTGTGTATATATAGACCATACGGCGAACGTTGTTCACACTATTTGCGAATGATTACATAGAGCAGTAAGTTTAACCCATTCTGCTATTGATCACCTGTGCCGGGATTTCACGTCTCACATACCACATAATTATAACCGCCAATACTTATTTACGAAAAATTTACAAAAGAAATGCAGCATACACAAAAATGTTACATGTGCTATACAACATATAAAGTAGTAATACTAGTATCCACGAGAACACAAAATACTAGTAATGCATGTTAAGATGTCTACTTAGTTCAAAGTGGAATATCAGGGCCACGATAATATGTGTTTGTGTGTAAACTAGTACGTAGTCTATACCTTAAACATAGTTCACGTTATCGTTGATATGATTTACATTTTTGGCTGTAATTCAGTCAATTTTGCTGAGGAAGATGTTGATATCCTCGGCCGGGACTTCCCGTCCCTCGGCAAACAGTTTCCCGTTTCTAAAGGATGGTCATCGATTTAGTTTGTATAGTTCCTGCATACATGGGCGTACGCGTGCCTTTTCTTCCGCATCTTCTTTGGTTAAGTCGTCAACGAATCGGTACGTTGTGCCTGCGAGTTTCACTCGCGCTACTCTCATGACCGTACCTCGGGTGACTCGGCTATAAAACCGAACAATGATGTGGCGCGGGTTGCGCTCCAAGCACACGGATGTTGAAACCGCATGAGTGGCGTTCCTCCATTTCGTTTAGGTTTTTTTTTCGTACATTGCTTGATTTGCAATAATATTGTCCATTTTAGTGTTCATGCAGGTAAGTGTGTTGCGTAATTCAAAGGCTGGGGCATTGTCCTTTTCCACCGATGCTGGCATGTCTTCGGTCAAAGACCGGCCCTTCTTGCGCGATTGTTTGCCATTCCCAGGCATGGTGGCCAGTGACAGATTATGTAATCTTGGCTAGATTCTACAGTGTGTAGTGCACTGGAACGCACTGGAGTGTGTCCACTGTCGGTTTGGGTGTAGAAGTGAAGCTTGTTTGCCAAGAATTACCACATACGCGACCTTTATGAAGTAATATTAACTATCCTTGTCCCGGCTAAAATTCTGTGAGTATATATAAACATACATACACACATGTAAACATATATACAGATGATTACATAAATATACAAATATACACACAAACATACACTAACATATACAAACATATACAGACATGATTCAAACAAATATAAACATATACATATATAAACATGTAAATATCTAGCCATATAAATATCTTGACGTATAAATATACAAACATATAAATATATAAACATATAAATATTTAAATATGTAAACATATGAAAAACTAAATATATAACCATATTTGCCTGAAATATGTAACAGTAACAGCAAACAGTAACAGTAACTTTATTTTACAACGTAACATATACATACAGTTAATATACAACATGTCTTAGAACTGTCAATGTGTTACATTACATAGCTAAGCCTTAGAAATGACATTGTTGAAAAAAATGTCCCATGTTGGGGTGGAATGTTGTTCGTATGACGCATATGTGGTAAACAAGTGAGTCACATTCCTCCAAACATTTATTTATATCCACGTTACAAAACACAGGTGTAGGTTACCTTAAAAAATTGAAGACATCATGACGGTGGCCAGTGACAGATTATGTAATCTTGGCTAGACAGTGTAGTGCACTGGAGCGCACTGGAGCGCACTGGAGCGCACTGGAGCGTGTCCACTGTCGGTTTGGGTGTAAAAGTGAAGCTTGTTTGCCAAGAATTACCACATATGCGACTTTTATGAAGTAATATAAACTATGCTTGTCCCGGCTCCTTACCTTTTAGTTAGCTATTCTCATCGTAGAGTAGTTACTCCGTCTCAAAGTTAGTAAAATTCTATGAGTATATATAAACATACATACTTAAATATACACACATATAAACGTAAATACTGATGTACACATAAATATACAAATATACACACAAACATACACAAACATATACAAACATATACAGACATGATACAAACAAATATAGACATATATATATATATATAAACATGTAAATATCTAGCCATATAAATATACAAACATATAAATATATAAACATATAAATATTTAAATATGTAAACATCTGAAAAACTAAACATATAAACATATATTATGCCTGACATATGTAACAGTAACAGTAAACAGTAAACTGTCAATATGTTACATTGTATGGGTGTAACTTCGCTAATAGCCGTCTTTCAGTGACACCATTAAAAGTAGATTATCATTATTACTAAATCTCAAGTCAGTAGACCCCTAATCCTTAGAAATGACATTGTTGAAAAAAATGTTCCGTGTTGGGGTGGAATGTTATTCGTATGACAAGTTAACCATTTCCTCCAAACGTTTATTTATATCCACGTTACAAAACACAGGTGTAGGTTACCTTAAAAAATTGAAGACGTCATACCAGCGCGGGCTTGTACTACTAATTCGAGGGGTGGCGTTTCGCAATATGTCACGTTATTGCCGAGTTATAATCGTTTGGAATAATCCCTTGGTGCTCTTAGATATGCGTACAGTGGACCTAATGTACGAAACACACAATGCAAGCGCACACTTGACATGCAACGTCTGTGCAAATGTTCCATGAGGACAGTCCACCCTTTGGTTGTACGTTTGACTTTGGCACAAATGTATATAAAGGCACAAATAAAGGTAGAGGCGAGGCAAGCAACGTCCAATCATGATGTCCCAAGTCACTCTGCTTCTGATGGTGGCAGTGTTGACGGGCGCCGGCGCAGATCTCACCGTTGACGAGTCCAGCAAGACAGATCTGCTCGGCGACTTAAAGGACAAGACAGACGAGTATCAGTATGAAAAGGAACCAGAAGAGCTTAAAATGTCGTGGGAAGCCACTGAAGAAATTCTGGAACTGTTGGAAGAACTCGGCAATGTAACGAGTAGGTCTTATATCTTTGTACACTGTATCACAATTATGACCAACATTGCCATGAGCTGTTTTCCTTGAAAAAACATTGCGCAATGCATATACCTTTAGAATTTATACTTGCATGCAACCATATAAAACAACTCATGACAGATACACACAACGTGTATATGAATGATTTAGATACAGTATGTAAAGCATTTAGTTTGACAGAATGCATTGTATGCGCTGCGTTATTACCATAGCACTGGTTTTATTTCAGTAACATGTTAACACTTTAATAAACGTGGTTATACTGGTAAGTTAAAAACAAAACATTAGCAAATGTTGAAGTAAAACGTGATCACTTACATTATTAAAAGGCAATGTCTGTTTCTAGGTGCTCCTGCTGCCATCTACCGGGACGACCTTCCATCCGACTACGTGGCGTACTGGTTGGTTGAATTCAACTCGTCGCAGTACGCCGTCGTCAGCGCAGGCGCAGAAACAGGTATTTTTACAAAATGTGTGTGTGTGTGTGTGCGTGCGTGCGTGCTTGCGTGTGTGTGTGTGTGTGTGTGTGTGTGTGTGTGTGTGTGTGTGTGTGTGTGTGTGTGTGTGTTTGTATACATGTGTGTATGTATGTGTTTTTGTCTTAACAACTAGACCAGTGATTAGTTACAATTTATAAATGCGTGTAGGCTTGACACATTTGGAAGGAGTTTCATACTCATACTGTACCTTGGGGTGGGAGGGATTCACATTTTGGGCATTGGAAGTTTAGCCTATTTGCATTGTTCATAATTGTGCTAACAATACATTGTTTTAGGTTTCATTGCAAATTATTTGAGGATGGGTCACATTCTCATGCATAGGATTGTAGGAGCGATCACGAAGATTGAATATATATATATATATATATATCCATTAGCATAAGCGTGGTTTTATCCGTAGAAACTCTCTTTCTCCCATGCAAAGCCGGCCAACTCAGTTACTAAATAAATAAGTAAGATATTAAAATTCCCATATAACAAACACGATGTTAAAAATAATTGCTAAATACTGAAAAGAAATTGTACTAAAATTGAGAGGTGCTAGCATAAGTTTGCAATGTCGAAGAAACTTTGCATTACGTATGTATAATGTTGTCGCCAATTCAACAGGTACATGCAAATACTGAATGAAACATAAATGAACGTCGAACGACCTGGAAGCCATTTGGGATACCTCAACATCTCTTGTTCACACTACGTGTAGATTAAGTGATAGTTTGCATCAATACGAAACAATATATTCTGTTGTACTTTGCGGACTAATAAGAACACCCCTTAATGAAGCGACGTTTTCCCTTTCACCAGGAGACCACAAGGTGTCGACCCAGGGCCCGCTACCGTCGCCCATCGGTGAGCTTGACTTGACGTCGGAGGGATACGGCAAGAAAT
>OZ023215.1:11962826-11983042 GCA_963995525.1 Escarpia spicata | reverse complement strand
AGAGAGAGAGAGAGAGAGGGGGGGGGGGGGGGGGGGGGGGAAGAGAGAGAGGGGGGGGGAGAGAGAGAGAGCGAGAGAGAGAGAGAACGAGATAAAGAGAGAGGGGGCGGGGGGAGAGAAGACACTGTTTTACTAAGCAAATTTGAATTGTTCACTATAATTATATTTTGTCCTGCTTTTCAATTAAGCTTTATGCAAGCGTTGGTCTATTTCAGTCCGGAAAAGATCCCCGCTTCGAGCACGCGCACGAATACATAGAACAACAGCGCACCGTGATGGCGGCGCTTTGGGCTGCTCGAGCAGCCTGAAGTGGCCAAGACATCCTTCAAGGACGACGGCCACACTCTACTTCCAACAGACACAAACGACGTGTCCAGCTACACAGAGATCTACACTCACCTTGGCGGAGTGATTCGTATGCCCATTGATGAACACACGGTCTCAGTCAAGGTGGGTTGTCCCGCTCAGCGCAAGACACAAACGGCTACAGACTCAAGGCGGTACCAGGCGGCGGTGTGTCGTATGTTGTCCTTTTGCAGCGTCGACAACGACTTCACCATCGATTTGTCGCAGAAGAAGACGTTCCTGCAGCTGAATTACATCGAGATTGCTATCAGCAAGCATGTGGCTGTTTTGTTCAACGGCAAACCAAGCATCGAGTTTGAGCTGCGGATTCAGTTGTCGACGGGCGAGGTAATTGTGAAGCACTTCAGTCTCGACTCAACCCACAAACGCCAGAAACGCGGGAAACAATACACGAGCTACTCCAGCTGGAAGTACTGTTCCATCCCGGACGAGAGCTTGTTCCCGTATTACTGGCAGCACACGATCAAGAAGGGTTGCTCTGTTGGATGTGGGCCCGTGGCTTGGGCGATGGTGTTTGCCTACTACGATCGTCGATCGCACGAAAAGACATCGACCTATGGCACAGGAAGTCAAGACCTGTATCGGTGCGGTAGCGACGGCACGACCGGGTCGAAGAGCTGCGAAGCACGAAAGTATTCACACTCCTCCGATACACGTGTTCGGAACTACATCGAAAAGATCGCCAAGACCCTGGGAACTTGGTGCATCTTCAAGAACGGTGCCACCCCAGCCTTCAAGATGGACCGAATCAAAGGTTTCTTCCAGGTACGTACTAAACGTATATCTGCTCAGAATTCAACACTTAAATAACAATCGAATTAAAATACAATGTTGAACAATATTGCTCTTATGTCAAGGTAATAGTTAAAAGCAGTGCATTGAAAGCTAAACTATTTAAACCAACGCCTACGATTATAGTATTTATAAAGCTGCTTCATCGTGGACTCAGTGCACTTGTATTGGAAGTAAATGTTTTGATATTCGCTACACAAATCGTGATAAACCGTTGTCTTATTACACATAGGACTATTTAAAATACATTTATTGCTTTTTTGACACCAATGCAGGCACGTCAGAAGTCTGGCAGCCCGACTGTACATCAGACGAACAACATCTGGAGATTGTTCGCATGTAATTCCATCGCCGCAACAACGAGGAAGTGGCTTTGCCAGGGTTGGCCTGTCGTAGTCGGGACAACCGAGGGCGGCATCTTCAAGTGGCACTATCCGGTGGCAACAAAGTACAAGTCGCGTCATCGCAAATGGCGCAGGTGCTTCCGGTTCTGGGGCAAAAACCGATGCTATAAATGGTTCACGCAGTGGAACATTCTAATGTACACCCACCAAGGCTGGTACAGCCCCAGAACCAAGTGGCGTGGGATGAGTCTCCACTATGCAGCTATTGCCTCCTACTGAGTGGAAGCCACTCGCCCGCATTTTCTGGACAGGGCCAATATAAAATATGTTGTTGAATAAATATCGGCATTGACAATCATCTCGTTAAGTTGTTCCACTTTATGATATGGAGAGTCTCGTTCAACACAAACATACAAACATCATAACCCAATATGTGCTTTATACATTGTTAAACACACATCTTACACTCATATCATGCACAAGGATCTTACACATGTCATCTCCCAGACATATATCTCATTCAATACAAACACCATAACCCAAAATGTGATTTATACATTTTCAAATATACATCTTGTACACATAATCTTGTACACGGATTTAACATATTTTCCTCCGAGACATGTGTATGCAATCATGGCAGTTGTAAAATTATCCGTACGTGTTGCGCTTGTACATTAGAATGGTACAGTCTGACATTATATATATATATATATATATGATAGTGCACCTATAAGAATACATAATTACAACAGAAATGTCTACATTTTTTAATACAAAGACATGAGTTAATTATTTCGATAGTTATGTTACAAACACATTTTAAGCATTTTTCAAACATTCGTTTTTTTTCAAAATTTTACCAAAAAATTCCCTCCCTCCCTCCCTCCCTCCCTACGTCCCTCACTCCCTCCCTCTCTCTCCCTCCCTCCCTCACTCACCCACTCACCCACCCACCCACTCACCCACTCACTCACTCACTCACTCACTCACTCACTCACTCACTCACTCACTCACTCACTCACTCACTCACTCACTCACTAGTTATAACAGTTTACAGAAATAACCGTGCGAGAGACTAACAACCCGACATCCCATTGGGCACCCGTGAGAAGCGTGCTTTATTTTGCAGCTGTAGTAGGTTGTTAAAAACGGTAGCAATACATCAATGTTTACCGGACGCAAGATCCTGCGTTCTATACGCATAGAAACAGTACCCAGACGCGTGCAAAATAATCATTGTGGTCTACTGGCCGCATGCATATCAATGACATATAAAAAAAATGTATATTGAATATGAATGCCTTTAACTTGGTAGTTTATTACCGAATAATTTCGTTTGGTATTTATTTTCACGGGTCAGGCTTCCAAATGACCATTCCTGTAGGCATATGCTTCCCTATTCCGAAGGATGCCTAATCCGCCCTGTGGCGCCACATTACGCGTTTTTTGCAGAAGGGCCTCTAGGGACTGAATCGCGAACCAGAATACCATTCAAATCCGGGCACATGCTCGTTCAGGCTTCAGCGTTTGAGTGCAGTCACTGTGCGTTTTAAGACTTCCTAATTTATTAGAGCTATAAAACAAAGCGACTTACGAACATTCTTTTGTATAACTAACCGCTTGGTATTACCAAACAAATGACGGATCGTATTATACGGCGACAATAGTAACAATAGAGAATGCAATCACACCCATCCCGACTCCCGTGGGCGTGGCCAATCGCACCCGTCGCTCGTCCAACAATTGAACCGATTTGATACCTCACTCCTCAGTGTGTTTATGCCACCATTCCACATTGTCTCAGTTATACAAACATTGTTATACAGTATTGATTTGAGGGCACTTTTGAGACCTAAATAGCGATCCGGTTTGCGTCAACATGCAAGTTAGTAATATTGCTTATTTCAAGTGCTGCGTGCAGTAACCCGCGATCGCAGCGGCGCACACTGATTCAAATCTGAGTGAGCGCTATTTGGGACATTATAATGCTGAAACGATGTGGAATTATGGAATAAACGCATAGAGGTATAACATTTAGGCGCAACTGTCATAATGTCGTTACAATTAAGTGTCCACAAAGTAATGTGCAGTTCCAAATGCCGGAAATACAAAACGTGTATTACAGCACATGTTGAAGCGGACCAATATCCTGAAAAAACCCACCTTGCTTAATGTGGGTCTGCGTATACTCCACTACAAATGTCAGCATTGTTTCAAGCTGACCAACTTGCAGTTGTACAGTCTTACTTGTTAGCAAGTTGTCATCACGGCCTTGTTTTCTTTGAATTAACCATGTATGCCAATTTTCAAACCCAGCATTTATTTTGGTTTATTTTTCATAAACTGTTGTAACTAGTCTTTAAGCTCAACAATATGTCATGGAACCGTCCTAGAAATAGAACCATTGTTTGGGACGAACATTTTGAAGAACCATTCACAGATCTCTGGCAGTAGAGGCCTTGTTTGTTTGATTCCACGAACAAAGAATATAACAATAGGGATTTGAAGGCTAGCTCCTGGGAGGAAGTGGCGACTGGGCGTTGCTATGTCACCGAGTGTCTGCGTTTGATGTGTTGGGTGTTCTTCGCTAGCGTCCGTTTATTGATTGCCATGAAGTAATTTGAACATCACGTCTCTGGTTCTAGCTGTACCTCTCAGTGGCCCATATTTTGAGCAGTATATAATATTTTATGTGTTTGTAGATTTATAATTGTATATATATACTGACGGTGGTCTTCAATTTCGCCGTACGCCGAATAGGACAAATCGATTTAATAATATCATAATAATTATATGTGGAAAAGAACGTAACTTTGGTTTTTAGTTATATAACTTATCATGAAAATGTTACATGTTGAATTATTAACGATATTTTTATCAACTTTATTATTTGTATGATTTTTTATATTTTACCAACCTCATGACGGCTTGCACGAGATGTTAATGCGGCGAATTTTAGCGTGCGGCGAATTTAACGGATATTACAGCATGCGAACAAGTTTTGGAGCAAAGGTCAATCTTTTGAATAATTCGTGGAGTCAGAGCTATTAAAAGCACATTGTTCGTCATGCCTTAACAGCCACTATTTAGTCCAGCATGAACGACGACGTTCTCTTCTCTGGCTACGACGCCGGGTGATCAGGTAGGTGCACCTTAATACCATAGCTCGCCATTGAGCAGACAACCCCGCCATTTTCGAATAGTTCCACAGGATTCCGCCAGGCATTGGCGGCAGTTCCAGCCGCTACCAATAGGAGTGCATGCATCAACCTGTCGCAGCTGCCAGTCGCGTCGCGAGCCGCGTCGTAAAGTGTGTGCGCACCTGCAGGGGGTCATACACGTAACAACACGACGCATTTTCGCAAAAAAAACGTTGCAAATAAAAGAACACCAAAACTCAGCTGCGTCGTTACAAATATGCCGGGCTTAAGAGTGTGACCATAGTAGCATGGTTACATGATCCAAATTTAACTGAAGAGTTTATCAATGAATGTTGTATAATGTAATTATAATAGTTCAACTGTGTACTTTAGCTATTATGACATATTTTTAATTAATTAAAAAAATCGAAGCGGGATCTTCTCCAGACTGCAACAGAACACGGTTGACTAAAATTTAAAAGTATACGCAATGCCTGCTATATATGTATTTACGAGGACTGAGTTCGAATACACGAAGTTAGTCAACAAGGATCTACAGGTACATTACATCTAAATTTTTCGTTAACAGTACTGTAAACATAACGAACATGTAGCTATATCATTATACGTAAGTATGTTTGTAAGGTGTTGCTATTTAAGAATAAAGCGACCTAGGCAACAAGACAATTAATTGAGAAGAATACGCCCAGAAAAATTGTAATTAACACCTGTAACACTTGTCCGAATACGCCCATCTAGCGTAAGTCTCCTTTTCTTACATTACATAGTTGCCATTCAATAGAATTCCATCGGCCGTTGTTGCAACAGTTGTGCCGTTTTGTCTCGACACATCATTTCCACGCTAGGTGACAACATGAGATATTTGAAGCATTTCTTGCCGTATCCCTCTGCCGTCAAGTCAAGGAAATAGGAGGCGAAGGTAGCGGGAACTCGGTCGACACCCAGTGGTCTCCTGGTAAAAGGAGAAACACAACTTTACTAAATAATTACAACTTGCATCTGTATTGTAATTACGACAATGCCACGATGTGCAAAGGAACACGGCACTGTTAAGTTAATGATTTGACTCTGAACATTGGCACTCATCTTCCACGGAGTAAACACATTTTGTATGCACGATGCTAATAATGTCCGTCAACGGTATGACAAACACAAACAGAGTTGTACATTCGAAATCTAATTTGAAGAAATTATAGTGATGCTCTGTTCTATTGGCATGAAAATGCATGTATGTGCATTGTTGCCTATGATTGTTTGATACCTTAATCATTTCATCTACAAACATGTCTGCGCCAGCGCTGACGACAGCGTGCTGCGATGAGTTGAATTCAATCAAACAGTATGCCACATAGTCTTTTGAAAAGTCGTCCCTGTAGGTGGCAGCATGTAGATCTGGAAACAAATGTAGCCACTCTATATGAGACAACTTTTGGGGAACATAATGTTTGATTAGGCATTCTATACGTCGAGCAACCTAGTCCGTGACGCAGAGGCCGGTTTCTCGAAGTACTTGCTGCGCGCGCCTGTGTTACGACTCATTTTGTAATAAAAACAGGCCCATTTTGTAATAACGAACCATTTTGTAATGAAAACAGGCCCATTTTATAATAAACCGATGTAATAATGTAATAACATTATATATTGACATTGAGGCCCATTTTGTAATAATTTCAGGTTTGCACATGTTGTAAGAGCATGCAGGCTCAGTTTGTTATAACAATAACTGGTCATCAACTAATGTCAAAAACGACTTGAACGTATTGACTACAACACTTACATCCTACATACGTGGGCACACGCACGCACGCTAACGCACACACACACACACACACACACACACACACACACACACACACACACACACACACACACACACACACACACACACACACACACACACACACAACACACACAATATGAGGATGATGACGAAGATGAAGAACAATACTGTGATAACGGTGAAAAAGAAGATGAAGACTAAGATATAGATGATGATCAAGACGACGATGATGGTTATGTTGAAGAATACGATGATTTTGGTGAAGGGCAATGTTAGAGTGAAAATGAAGACGTTGATTAAGATGAAGATGAAGATAAAGAACATGACGAAAAAAGATATGATAATGACGAAACTGATGGTGATGCATATGAATATGAAGATTATGAAGAAGACTAAGATGACGAAGACGAAGATGGTGATGGCGATGATGGCGATGATGGCGATCAATATGGAGATTTTGATGTAGGTGATGCTAAATAGTTTTGATGAATATGAAGGTTACCATGATGATTGTGGTGAATCACATAATCTTCATATTCATATGCATCACCATCATTTTCGTCATCATCATATCTTTTTTCGTCATGTTCTTTATCTTCATCTTAATCAACGTCTTCGTTTTCACTATAACAATGCCCTTCACCATAATCATCGTACTCTTCAACATAACCGTCATCGTCGTCTTGATCATCATCTATATTTTAGTCTTCATCATCTTCTTTTTCTCCGTTATCACAGTATTATTCTTCATCTTCGTCATCCTCCTCTTATTGTGTGTGTGAGCGTGCGTGCGTGCGTGTGCGCGCGTATGTAGGACGTACGTGTTGTAGTCAATATGTTCAAGTATTTTTTTTACATCAGTTGGTGGCCAGTCATTGTTATTACATAATGGGCCTGCATGTTCTTACAAAATGTGCAAACTTAAAATTATTACAAAATGGGCCTCAATGTAATTATATAACGTTATTACATTATTACATCGGCTTATTACAAAATGGGTAGTTATTACAAAATGGGCCTATTTTTATTACAAAATGGGATTACAAGAAAATGCACACCTGAAGATGATGCTTACCGGAATCTCATTCTCATTCTAGGACAGTTTGACCTCGCTGGAAATTGCCTAGGTGCAGTTGGGAAAATAACGAGGAACAGTGGTGCTGAAGACATCCTTATAGCGTCCGGACTGTGCAAATTATGAAGGGTTAACACGATCTTTGGTCCAGCAGGGGATTATTACCAAAGTATGCGTGCCCACAAATTATTACGCATCCACGATGGTGCCACTATTCCCAGAACTTACACAGTCCCTTACTAGTTGCAGATCTGTAGTAAGCAAAGGCACTCGTAACTGTTCTTGGATAAAATCACAAGTGCCATGTTGTGTTGCTTGCAAATGCGAAGGGAAAGAAGTCAAAAGTGGACGAGTAGTCCACACAAGTACTCTTGCTGAATGCAACGGCTCTGATGAGAGTGACATAGATGACTGCATGATGCCAATGTAACACGTTTGCATAATTTTTATGAAATACGCTTGACATCTTGTTAGTTTGGATACTATATTTTATCATAAATGTTCTTATCAGGTATGTCAATATTATTCATTGGTAGACGTTGAGTCAATACTCATTCTTTAATCATGTGTACTACACAAAGAAAAGTGGAAATGGCGCGAGTAATGAAATCCAGTCCGGTTGGCGTCATGCCACGATCATGCACCAATGTTTGGTTCATGAATGTGTGAAGATTAGCATTATTTTACTATGGTGTTTCACTGTTGAGTAGGTAAATGAATGGCGGTAATTTCGATATATTAAACATGGATGTTTATTATGGATTAAGGTAACTATGTTTCATTGTACATGATGTCGACGACGAAACCGGAGTGGTTTTTTCAACATATCGTTCAATGGTTTGTCTCTGGCTTCAACAGTAAAACACTGTAACCGCTTCTCTGCCTCAAAGCGATATCATCTGGAAACTACATACATCCCAGATCTTACATATCCATCCTGGCTTATGAATCTGGCACCCCCATCCATAGCACTGTTGCAATCACTGTCTTTCCTGTGACTAGGTCATACTCCTTCTCTAGACCTTCACATCCCAGTGCCATTCTTGTTAGGATCTCCAAACTCTTCTGCCAGTTGCATTAGAGCAAACATTCCACTAATAGATCCTCTGCATTTGATGGTTCCCTGTTGTTCATCACCCAGTTCCTGCTCTACTCGCTTCCGAATCCTTCCATCGAGGATCCACTCTATATACTTCATTGTGTGACGCAGAAGTGTGATGCCTCAGTATTTCGCATCTCTCGTCAGTATTAGTATACAGTTTTTGTAGGGGTATCCAGTGGTGTAATTTTTGAGCGATATTTGGGAGATTGAGACGCCCCCCCCCGAGTGAAGTGAGTAGTCACGTGACCGTATGTTTAACGAGAGGCGCCGCCTGGCGGTTGCGTCAGAGGTGAAATAGTAGGTGACGCCCCCTGACGGAGGGAGGGGAGCGTAGAGAGGGTGTGATTAGTGTGTGTATGAATGCGAGGAACAGAATGAAACACGGTAATAGACTTATAAACGGGGAGTGGCTTTTCTTTTCAACAGTTTAATTACATTCTGAACATATTGAATTTAAACACTGTGGGTCCTATGCTGTCAATGAAAGAGCTAATGAGTCAGTAGACCCCTAGGCCTTAGAAATGACATTGTTGAAAAAAATGTCCCGTGTTGGGGTGGAATGTTGTTCGTATGACGCATATGTGGTAAACAAGTGAGTAATTTCCTCCAAACGTTAATTTATATCCACGTTACAAAACACAGGTGTAGGTTACCTTAAAAAATTGGAAGACGTCATACCAGCGCGGGCTTGTACTACTAATTCAAGGGGTGGCGTTACGCAATATTTCACGCTATTGCCGAGTTATAATCGTTTGGAATAATCCCTTGGTGCTCTGAGATATGTGTAGAGTGTACCTAATGTACGAAACACACAATGCAAGCGCACACTTGACATGCAACGTCTGTGCAAATGTTCCATGAGGACAGTCCACCCTTTTTGAAGTTGTACGTTTGACTTTGGCACAAATGTATATAAAGGCACAAATAAAGGTAGAGGCGAGGCAAGCAACGTCCAATCATGATGTCCCAAGTCACTCTGCTTCTGATGGTGGCAGTGTTGACGGGCGCCGGCGCAGATCTCACCGTTGACGAGTCCAGCAAGACAGATCTGCTCGGCGACTTAAACGACAAGACAGACGAGTATCAGTATGAAAAGGAACCAGAAGAGCTTAAAATGTCGTGGGAAGCCACTGAAGAAATTCTGGAATTGTTGGAAGAACTCGGCAGTGTAACGAGTAGGTCTTATATCTTTGTACACTGTATCACAATTATGCCCAACGTTGCCATAAGCTGTTTTCCTTGAAAAAACATTGCGCAATGCATATACATTGAGAATTTATACTTGCATGCAACCATATAAAAACAACTCATGATAGATACACACAACGTGTATATGAATTGCGTGATTTAGATACAGTATGTTAAGCATTTAGTTTGACAGAATGCATTGTATGCTCTGCGTTATTACCAGTTAGACCAGTGATTAGTTACTGAAATAAAACCAGTGTTATCACTGGTTTTATTTCAGTAACATGTTAACACTTTAACAAACGTGGTTATACTGGTAAGTTAAAAACAAAACGTAAGCAAATGTTGAAGTAAAACGTGATCACTTACATTATTAAGAGGCAATGTCTGTTTCTAGGTGCCCCTGCTGCCATCTACCGGGACGACCTTCCATCCGACTACGTGGCGTACTGGTTAGTTGAATTCAACTCGTCGCAGTATGTCGTCGTCAGCGCAGGCGCAGAAACAGGTATTTATACAAAATGTGTGTGTGCGTGCGTGTGTGTGTGTGTGTGCGTGCGTGCGTGTGTTTGTGTGTGTGTGTGTGTGTGTGTGTGTGTGTGTGTGTGTGTGTGTGTGTGTGTGTGTGTGTGTGTGTGTGTGTGTGTGTGTGTGTGTGTGTGTGTGTGTGTGTGTGTGTGTGTGTGTGTGTGTGTGTGTGTGTGTGTGTGTGTGTGTTGTATACATGTGTGAGTAGTAATGTAAGAGGGGTACAGGGGGATGCATGCGCGCCTCGGAGGAAGCCCCATGTTAAGAGATAGGGTTTTGAACCGGACCACTCATTTTTGTCTCATATACCGCGCCCGGGTTAAAGATAGTGATTTTTAACATGGGAGAGATAGGGATCCCTCCGAAATTGGTAAACGACTTTTCGTCGTTTACAACCTGGGTTAAAGATAGGGCTTTTTAACGTGGGAGATATAGGGGTCCCTCCGAAAATGGTAAACGAAAACGGCGGATTTTCTCATAGACAACAGCTGGGTTAAAGCATAGGCCATTTTCACCCCACGTTAAAGCATAGGCCGTTTTTATCGCAAAGGTATCCGACCACTTTTCGAATTTTTATCCCATGGTAAAACATAGGGAATTTTCACCCTATGTTAAAGCATAGGGAATTTTATCGCAAAGATATCCGACCACTTTTCGAATTTTTATCCCATGGTAAAACATAGGGATTTTTATCGCAAAGGTATGCGACCACTTTTTGAATAAAATAACATATTCCGAACACCATTTGAATATGTCATACACGAGATTGCTTGACCCGTAGGTCCAGGCTCTGCGTAGGGATCGAGCCTTTATTTGTTTGACTATGACATGTCGAATATGTGGTGTCATAGTAAGGCATAATTTACAATAAAAGGATTATAAATTCAACGGAGACTGTTTTGTCTGAAGTAATGTATACGAAATGTAGATTACATATAGGACTATGTTACATCAGAGCCTATAGCCTCGTTTTGTTTTGTTTTTCGAACAGAGCGACCATTTTGGAATTAGCCCTTTGGTGTATGTTACAAAAACCCGTACTCGAGACGTGTCTGGACACGTTTGTTTGTCGCAAGCACGCGCATCCTGTATGACGTCATGGTATGCGCAGTAATTTTGTACACGAAGTGAGTTGTTCAAGCAGATAGTGCTTTGGTTAGACCTTGTTTTGAACTTGCGCGTATGTAATGTAATCCCTTCATATGAGGTCATGATGCAGTGACGTCATGAGCAGTGACATCATCAAACTGCTATGCGCAGTAATTTTGTACACGAAGTGAGTTGGTCAAGCAGGTAGTACTTTGGTTAGACCTTGTATTCAACTTGCGCGTGTGTAATGTAATCCCTTCACGTGACGTCAATTAAATAAGTAATTGCGCATGCGCAATAGTAAACACTCGACCTCTCGACCCAGACAATCAACCCGGACCAACAGCCTACGACCAGTTCAACGACCAGTCAGCCTCCTCCGCCTACGGGTCCACTCGATCTCTCGACCCCGTCAAGCAACCCGGACCAACAGTCAACAACCAGTTCAACGTCCGATGAACAGTTTGACGACCAGTTCGACGATCAAACCAATTTCGTCTCCGTCATCAGCTCCGGCAATCAACCCAACCAGCAACCTGACATTGTCACCTCCGACGAAGCGTCAGAAGGTGTTGCCTCGTTATACTTGCCGTATGTGTGGCAGTACATTCAAGTATAAAGGGAATTGGCCCGCTGATGTGAAGCAGGGCTGCTGCCAAAGGAAGCAAGATAAACAGCGGCGACGTAAACAACTACGACCATCGCAGAGGCCCTTCACCTGCCCGTGTCGACAGAGACGATTAACAACAAAGGGACACCATCGACACTAACTCCCGATCATGCTATAGCGAGTGAAAAATCTCCCTGTTAACTGGTATAAACTGGTATAAATCAAGCCTCAAGGTTCTGTGTATTTGTCCCGTGTTAAGGAAGTTATACGAACTTGTCAGCTAAAACATTCAAACTACCAGCTATCTGTGTAAAATTTTGGTCAAACTGGTTGTCATGTAACAGTATTTGACAGAATATCATAGTACTTACCAACGGTCACAGTGGGTATCCTGTTTGTAAACTGTTTTGAAGGGGTATTCCTTGTTCAAGTTTCATCTACATGTATGTCTCATCTGTACCTAGACGGCAACCTTTTATCACACTATCATTCTTAACCTATACGTATGCACGTATGCACGTATGCACGTATGAACGTATGCACGTATGCACGTATGTACGTATGCACGTGTGTGTATAATTGCGTTCAAGCCTCATCTATTTAAATAAACAATCAAGCTATGTCAGTATGTGCAATGCACAATGGCGACTCGATCGTTTTGATACCAAAGAGCCTATAGCAATAAAAAGACAGCGCAGTACTCGCTATTTTCATTGTTCGAGGAAAGTGAAGCGTCATGATAGTGAAGCGTTATGTTAGAACAGTACAGACACACAATAACCGCCCAGATAAGATGTACCAGTATTTATATAGTTTACCGTATTAAGGGTCAAGTGTACACATGGCCATTAGAACGTTTTTAACTTTTTTCGGACTATAGTATTTAAATTCGTGCTTCTTCGTTAAAACCTTCGAAACCGACTTCTGTCGTAAAACAAATAACCTGGCACGGGTAATCGAAAATGAACTCATAGATTCATACATAGATACATAGAGATATACATAGATATATCAAGAGATGAGACTACGACCGAGATATGTCACGAGACTACGGATGTCACATCACACGAGAGTACGGACGAGACAAGAGACGGGACTATGACCGAGAAATGTCACGAGACTACGGATGACACATCACACGAGAGTACGGACGAGACAAGAGACGGGACTATGACCGAGATATGTCACGAGACTACGGATGTCACATCACACGAGAGTACGGACGAGACAAGAGACGGGACTATGACCGAGATATGTCACGAGACTACGGATGACACATCACACGAGAGTACGGACGAGACAAGAGACGGGACTATGACCGAGATATGTCACGAGACTACGGATGTCACATCATACGAGAGTACGGACGAGCCAAGAGACGGGACTATGACCGAGATATGTCACGAGACTACGGATGTCACATCACACGAGAGTACGGACGAGACAAGAGACGAGACTATGACCGAGATATGTCACGAGACTACGGATGTCACATCACACGAGAGTACGGACGAGACAAGAGACGAGACTATGACCGAGATATGTCACGAGACTTCGGATGACACATCACACGAGAGTACCGACGAGACAAGAGATGACGCGAGACTACGGATGACACATCACACGAGACGAGACTATGACCGAGATATGTCACGAGACTTCGCATGACACGAGACAAGAGACGAGACTATGATCGAGATGTGTCACGAGACTTCGGATGACACAAAAAAAGTTGGGGTTAACCTCGCGAAAATTTAATGTTTTTGTCCCTGTAGGACAAAAACGTAAAATTTTCTGAAAATTTATACAACCACTTTTTCTCTAGCTAACCTAATTATATATTTTACCCGCTAGACGGCACCACCGTGTGACGTAGTACTCCGATTATCCACTAGGGGCGCTACGCCGGATGTGATGTCTTACCGGAAGTCACTTGACTGTCATGGCGGCCTCTACTAGGGACGCTACGCCGGAAGTAATGTAGTACCGGAAGTTATTTGAATGACATGGCGACCTGTCGTGGCGGCCTCTACGCTTCCGCTATCGTTGGTCATCATGTGACGTAGTACTCCGATTATACACTAGGGTATAATTATTTATTTTTACCCGCTAGATGGTGCTATCGTGTAGGGTAGTACTTCAAGTATCCACTAGGTGACGCTACACCGAATGTGATGTCATACCGGAAGTCATTTGAGTGTCATGACGGCCTCTGTGCTTCGGGTATTCCCGGAAGTGTGTCCACGAATAGAGATCTATCATGGGCAGTAGATGGCGATACTCTGACTAATTACATTGGTGTCCGTTGAGTGGCGTCGAAAGTCGCCTCTCTCATGGACGTGCACAGTTTTTGTGTTAAGGGAAGTCACGTGATGCACGTTCGGTCTGATTGATTATGCAAATGAGATGACGCCGAAAACTAGTGTATATAGTCTTGAATGTTATGACGCCCTGTCATGGCAGTCTCTACGGTTTCACCGTTTCCGGAAGTGTGTCGACGAATAGAGATCTGTCATGGTCGGTAGATGGCAATACTCTGACTAATTACATTGGTATCCGTTGAGTGGTGTTGGGAACCCTGATGGTCAGCTCTTTAAATGAAGTCCTGTCAGGTGGTTGTCCTTACATGTTATTGACATAGACGTTTTCGCTCATAGCAGTTTTCAAATTCGCTTGCTATGGCAACCTCTACTAGGGATGGTACGTCGGAAGTTATGTCGCACCGGATGTTACTTGACTGTCGTGGCGGCCTCTATGCTTCGGGTATTCCCGGATGTGTGTCAACGCATAGAGACCTATCATGGACGGTAGATGGCGATACTCTGACTAATTACATTGGTGTCTTGATGACTATGAAAACGAAAAAAAAACACATTCATCCATAGCATAAACACAATTTTTATTTGAATATTTCGCATATCATCTCTCTTGAACACTGTTCCTGAAGATTTCAAATCGATAATGCTAATAAGGGTCCCAACGTGTGATTTGCAAAGGTGTCGCCGAATGAGGCGCGCGCCGCGACGATGAAGGTCGTCTACGATTCCGACGACGACCACTGTCAAACGGAATGCTGGTTTCCTTTGATATGTCATCGTCCACTGATGCTGTCTGCATGTAAATCCAACGATCTGAGTTCCAGACTAAATCCATTGGCGTGTTGACATCCTTGAGACCGCGAGCAAAGGTTTCCCATCCCACCGGTTCAAACGACTTCCGTTTTCTCAACACGTCATTCACAAGGTCCACGATGTTACTTCCGGGTACCGCCTTGTTTCTGTACATCATCTCGCCACGACCGTTCCAACTTACGGCCCCTTTCATTTTATCGAGTAGTCTTCGAGCTTTCTGCTTCATAGTTTTCGGCACGCTGTCGATGATTTCGTTTTCGATACTCTCCTTTTCGACGACTTCGTTTTCGTTAGCAGGTTGTACTTTGTTTTTCTCTTCACTGGGGATTTTTTCGATGCCCACACGTACGGGTTCTTGGATACGTTTGTCGGAAAGATCGTTGTACCGACTCAATACCTGGTTATACAACACAACCTTTTCCCTCTCGTATATATCGCTTCGTTCTAATATGTCTAGCATTTCATTGTCGAGTCGTTGCAAGACCCTTTCGATAGGATTAGCCGGAGAAGGACGTTGTGGTTGAATGTTTTCCAAAATACGTGGATCGACCAGCGCCATCTTCTTTGAATACTCCATGGGCACTTGAGATGGAGACGGGAATGTCGAGCTTGTTGAAGGAACCGTAGGTACATGTGTCATAGTGGGCACCTGAGATGGAGACGAGAATGTCGAGTTTGTTACTGGGGCCAGAGACACATATGTCGAAGTAGGCACCGGTTCAAGTGAATTGAACAATGTAGTGCTTGTCGTCGTAGTGTTTGTCGATGCCCTACAGCGATTGTGAGCATGTCTCGTCTCCCGTCAGTACTCTCGTGTGAAGTGGCATCCATAGTCTCGTGTGATGTGGTATCCGTAGTCTCGTGGTATCTCTTATCTCGTCAGTGCTCTCGTGTGATGTGTCATCCGTAGTCTCGCGGCCTCTCTTGTCTCGTCGGTACTCTCGTGTGATGTGTCATCCGAAGTCTCGTGACACATCTCGATCATAGTCTTGTCTCTTGTCTCGTGTCATGCGAAGTCTCGTGACATATCTCGGTCATAGTCTCGTCTCGTGTGATGTGTCATCCGTAGTCTCGCGTCATCTCTTGTCTCGTCGGTACTCTCGTGTGATGTGTCATCCGAAGTCTCGTGACATATATCGGTCATAGTCTCGTCTCTTGTCTCGTCCGTACTCTCGTGTGATGTGACATCCGTAGTCTCGTGACATATCTCGGTCATAGTCTCGTCTCTTGTCTCGTCCGTACTCTCGTGTGATGTGACATCCGTAGTCTCGTGACATATCTCGGTCATAGTCCCGTCTCTTGGCTCGTCCGTACTCTCGTGTGATGTGACATCCGTAGTATCGTGACATATCTCGGTCATAGTCCCGTCTCTTGTCTCGTCCGTACTCTCGTGTGATGTGTCATCCGTAGTCTCGTGACATATCTCGGTCATAGTCCCGTCTCTTGTCTCGTCCGTACTCTCGTGTGATGTGACATCCGTAGTCTCGTGACATATCTCGGTCATAGTCCCGTCTCTTGTCTCGTCCGTACTCTCGTGTGATGTGTCATCCGTAGTCTCGTGACATTTCTCGGTCATAGTCCCGTCTCTTGTCTCGTCCGTACTCTCGTGTGATGTGACATCCGTAGTCTCGTGACATATCTCGGTCGTAGTCTCATCTCTTGATATATCTATGTATATCTCTATGTATCTATGTATGAATCTATGAGTTCATTTTCGATTACCCGTGCCAGGTTATTTGTTTTACGACAGAAGTCGGTTTCGAAGGTTTTAACGAAGAAGCACGAATTTAAATACTATAGTCCGAAAAAAGTTAAAAACGTTCTAATGGCCATGTGTACACTTGACCCTTAATACGGTAAACTATATAAATACTGGTACATCTTATCTGGGCGGTTATTGTGTGTCTGTACTGTTCTAACATAACGCTTCACTATCATGACGCTTCACTTTCCTCGAACAATGAAAATAGCGAGTACTGCGCTGTCTTTTTATTGCTATAGGCTCTTTGGTATCAAAACGATCGAGTCGCCATTGTGCATTGCACATACTGACATAGCGTGATTGTTTATTTAAATAGATGAGGCTTGAACGCAATTATACACACACGTGCATACGTACATACGTGCATACGTGCATACGTGCATACGTGCATACGTATAGGTTAAGAATGATAGTGTGATAAAAGGTTGCTGTCTAGGTACAGAATAGATGAGACATACATGTAGATGAAACTTGAACAAGGAATACCCCTTCAAAACAGTTTACAAACAGGATACCCACTGTGACCGTTGGTAAGTACTATGATATTCTGTCAAATACTGTTACATGACAACCAGTTTGACCAAAATTTTACACAGATAGCTGGTAGTTTGAATGTTTTAGCTGACAAGTTCGTATAACTTCCTTAACACGGGACAAATACACAGAACCTTGAGGCTTGATTTATACCAGTTTATACCAGTTAACAGGGAGATTTTTCACTCGCTATAGCATGATCGGGAGTTAGTGTCGATGGTGTCCCTTTGTTGTTAATCGTCTCTGTCGACACGGGCAGGTGAAGGGCCTCTGCGATGGTCGTAGTTGTTTACGTCGCCGCTGTTTATCTTGCTTCCTTTGGCAGCAGCCCTGCTTCACATCAGCGGGCCAATTCCCTTTATACTTGAATGTACTGCCACACATACGGCAAGTATAACGAGGCAACACCTTCTGACGCTTCGTCGGAGGTGACAATGTCAGGTTGCTGGTTGGGTTGATTGCCGGAGCTGATGACGGAGACGAAATTGGTTTGATCGTCGAACTGGTCGTCAAACTGTTCATCGGACTGATCGTTGAACTGGTTGTTGACTGTTGGTCCGGGTTGCTTGACGGGGTCGAGAGATCGAGTGGACCCGTAGGCGGAGAAGGCTGACTGGTCGTTGAACTGGTCGTTGGCTGTTGGTCCGGGTTGATTGTCTGGGTCGAGAGGTCGAGTGGTTACTATTGCGCATGCGCAATTACTTATTTAATTGACGTCACGTGAAGGGATTACATTACACACGCGCAAGTTGAATACAAGGTCTAACCAAAGTACTACCTGCTTGACCAACTCACTTCGTGTACAAAATTACTGCGCATAGCAGTTTGATGATGTCACTGCTCATGACGTCACTGCATCATGCCCTCATATGAAGGGATTACATTACATACGCGCAAGTTCAACACAAGGTCTAACCAAAGCACTATCTGCTTGAACAACTCACTTCGTGTACAAAATTACTGCGCATACCATGACGTCATACAGGATGCGCGTGCTTGCGACAAACAAACGTGTCCAGACACGTCTCGAGTACGGGTTTTTGTAACATACACCAAAGGGCTAATTCCAAAATGGTCGCTCTGTTCGAAAAACAAAACAAAACGAGGCTATAGGCTCTGATGTAACATAGTCCTAAATGTAATCTACATTTCGTATACATCACTTCAGACAAAACTGTCTCCGTTGAATTTATAATCCTTTTATTGTAAATTATGCCTTACTATGACACCACATATTCGACATGTCATAGTCAAACAAATAAAGGCTCGATCCTTAGGCAGAGCCTGGACCTACGGGTCAAGTAATCTCGTGTGTGACATAATCAAATGGTGTTCGGAATATGTTATTTTATTCAAAAAGTGGTCGCATACCTTTGCGATAAAAATCCCTATGCTTTGACATAGGGTGAAAATTCCCTATGTTTTACTATGGGATAAAAATTCGAAAAGTGGTCGGATACCTTTGCGATAAAATTCCCTATGCTTTAACATAGGGTGAAAATTCCCTATGTTTTACCATGGGATAAAAATTCGAAAAGTGGTCGGATACCTTTGCGATAAAAACGGCCTATGCTTTAACGTGGGGTGAAAATGGCCTATGCTTTAACCCAGCTGTTGTCTATGAAAAAATCCGCCATTTTCGGAGGGACCCCTATCTCTCCCACGTTAAAAAGCCCTATCTTTAACCTGGGAGTGGTAATGCGCAAAATGCGTCTCTCGAAAACCGTTTTCGGAGTAAATCGGAAGTTAATTGTAAACGAGATTTCTCATTTACCAGTGTTGTATCTCTCCCACGTTAAAAAGCCCTATCTTTAACCCAGGTTGTAAACGACGAAAAGTCGTTTACCAATTTCGGAGGGATCCCTATCTCTCCCATGTAAAAAATCCCTATCTTTAACCCGGGCGCGGTATATGAGACAAAAATGAGTGGTCCGGTTCAAAACCCTATCTCTTAACATGGGGCTTCCTCCGAGGCGCGCATGCATCCCCCTGTACCCCTCTTACATTACTACTTGTGTGTATGTATGTGTTTTTGTCTTAACAGTTAGACCAGTGATTAGTTACAATTTATAAATGCGGGTAGGCTTGACACATTTGGAAGGAGTTTCATACTCATACTGTATCTTGGGGTGGGCGGGATTCACATGTTGGGCATTGGAAGTTTAGCCTATTTGCATTGTTCATAATTGTGCTAACAATACATTGTTTTAGGTTTTATTGCAAATTAGTTGAGGATGGGTCACATTCTCATGCATAGGATTGTAGGAGCGATCGCGAAGATTGAATATATATATATATATAATTATATGTATCCATTGGCATAAGCGTGGTTTTATCAGTAGAAACTCTCTTTCTCCCATGCAAAGCCGGCCAACTCAGTTACTAAATAAATAAGTAAGATATCAAAATGCTCATATAACAAAGGCTATATTAAAAATAATTGCTAAATATTGAAAAGAAACTGTACTAAAATTGAGAGGTGCTAGCATAAGTTCGCAATATCGAAGAAACTTAGCATTACGTATCTATAATGTTGTCGCCAATTCAACAGGTACATACAAATACCGAATGAAACATAAATGAACGTCGAACGACCTGGAAGCCATTTGGGATACCTCCAAATCTTATGTTCACACTAGGTATAGATTACGTGATAGTTTGAATTAATACGAAACAATATATTATTTTGTTGTACTTTGCGGACTAATAAGAACACCCCTTAATGAAGCGACGTTTTCCCTTTCATCAGGA